>RJWM01027814.1:0-26381 GCA_004363535.1 Dasyprocta punctata | reverse complement strand
GTTCCAATGCTTTGTATTCCCCTGTTTGTAACTTTTGGAATGGTAATGTTTACCTTGTGCCTTTATATGTTGGAAGTGCTTAACCTGGTTTTCATTTGTACAGGGGGTTACAGTTAAGAGTTTGCCATAGATCTCAGAAGAGATTTGGGACTTGGACATTTCAGCAATGCTGAAACTGGTAGGACTTTGGCAACTCTTAAGAGATGGACTAAATGTCTTTTGTAGTAAGAATGTACATGAGTCCTTGGGGGTCCAGGGGTGGAATGTATAGGATATGCTATGTACCCCCAAGTCCTCATACTTTTGATGGGGCTGAGTCTGAAGCTTGTGATCAGTTTGTTGTCTAGCACCAGGATTAATGACGTGACTGCTACACCCGCCCAGGGGTGGAGCTGAGATACAGTATAAGGGAAGGCGGGTCTTCCTCTTGCTTGCTTCCCAGCTTCCGCCCTCTCTCTCGCCAGCACAGATTTCAGCTTGCAGCTTGCAGCCGCCATGAACTGTAGCCCCGTCATCCCATGCTGCCTTGGAGCCCACTTTATGGACTGAAACTCCCGAGAAACTGTAAGAATAAACCTTTCCTTCCCTAACTTTGGGTGTCAGGTATTTTGTCTCGGCAACGAGCAAAAAGTAACCAAGACAGATTCATAAAAGTTTAGATAACATTCTTATGCTCTAGATACACATATCCCATTACTCATTGAATAGCTTCAGAGGGTTGTTACACATACACTTAAGAAATTATGTTCCAATCGCTTTTCCAAATATCTTCTCAAAATTTCCTTTCTTCTCTATTATCTATCTAAATGAAAATACACAGACAAGATATACCCAAATAAAAAATAAAAGAATCTGTCCTAATTATCTTTTGGAACAATTCTTCCAATCAATTCTCAGGTTCCAGTAATTCATCTGTAGATGTCTTTTACTTCTCTACACCTCCAGTTTTTGCTTTCCTTCATGATCACATCAAATTTTTCTTTGATTACTTCATCAGCAATCATTTTTCTACCTCCAATCATCCATGTTCCAATTATGCTTTAAATTATCTCTTATAGGGACTTTTCTAAATCACATGACTGATGCTGTTACTGTCATACATAAAACTTCTGATAGATTTTATGACATGACTTGAACTTCTAAGCACACTTCAGCATCTCTACTTATTTATGAAGTCCATTAACTCCTGTCCTTATACCATGTATCATACTCCAGTCATATAGAAAATATGGATTTCCTTGTCTTTGTGCACTTGCATAAGCACTTATTTCCTCCCAAAATTATCTAACTGCATTTTTCAAAAGGCTTTCCTCTTTTCACAAATTTTGTTAAACTTTCTAACTACCAACAACCATCACTAGTGTGAGAAAAATTCTTATTTTGTGATCATTTTCCATATACATATATTGATCCTTACTATTCTCTCCCATAACAATCAGTGTAGTTGCCTCTCTAATTACTTTAAAAGTTCTTCAAGACTATGAGATGAGTACCATGGTTCTATCTTTACTTTAAGTCTAGCTCAGCGTCCATAACAGATTTTCCAAATTATCTATTAATATATTTGTAAAGTCACTAGTAAGATTGTTTAAATGCAATATGCTAAACATCTTCTGAGAATGCAAAACGTATATAATTAACTGCAGAGTTTTAATCTCAAGAATGTTAATGTCCATCTTCTAATTATTTAACATATTGAACATTATTGTCAACTCAAATTCTCATAATATTGATCTCTGTCCACTGCCTATTATGCATAATCTGTCATCCTAATCTTGTCTCTGTATTTCCTCTTTTACTTCAACCCTTAACTCTTCACTGTATTAATCTTAAGTTTTGAAAAATATTACCCTATCCTTAAAAAAACTGTCTTCATTAGGACAAATGCAATTATCAGATCTTTATTAACTATCTTGGTCTGTCAAACTTGTTATAATAACATGCCATAGACTGAATAACTTATGCACAACAGAAATTTCCATCAATAAAAGGATGGTAGATTTAGTGTTTGGTAAAGGCTTAATTCATGGTTCATGGACTGCCATCTCCTTGTTATAACCTGCCATGGAGAAAGAGAGGAGAGATAGCTCCAGAGCCTCCTTTGGAAGGGCATTAATTTCATTAATGAGAAAGACCTCATGATCTAATCACTCTCCAAAGACACATATCCAGCACTATCACTTTGTAGGTTAGGACTTCAACATATGAATTTGGGAGTACATAAACATTTAATCATCTCATAAAACAAGATCTTTCTTCGTGTAGTCTGAACCATAATTTTTGGAATTTTCACACTAAAATCTGTCTCATATGTAACCTCCACACTTCACTTTAGTTTTTAGTAAACATTTTCTATTTCTGTGCCTTAGTTCATATGTTCCCTTCATGAAGGCATATGTTTAAACCTTTCAAAACCCCATTTAAATTCTAGTTCCCTTTTGAAGCCCCTTTCTCTAAAGTTAAGCAAAAGCTCCATCTGTCAACTTCCACAGCACTTTATCTGAAAGATTCCAAGGCACTTACCCATTTTCATGTCAGGTTAGTAGTACTCAAAGGTATGTCTTGTTTTCTCTTTTGAATGGGAACCTACTGCTATACAAAATTTATGCTCAACTATCCTTGCATTTGATCCTTTGTATGGCCCCAAAGCAACAAAAGAAAACCGCCAAAATGAACAAAGCTTCTCAGGCAGAAAGAGACAGAGAAGAGCTACAGCACTGGTTGTTCATGCCCAGATACATGCAGTGAGAAGGCAGCAATGATGTTCAGATTCGCTGAAGGAAAGCAAAGACCTTTAGCCATAAAATTATGACGTTAAAGACATTCTGCAAAGCAATGAAGTATTTTTGTATGTAAAGGAGAAAAATCTTGGGGTGCATGGACTAGTTTGATAAATAAATTTAGATCATACATTGAGATAAATATTTTAATGAAAACTGAAAAAAATAGTTAAAAATAATCCAGTCATAATCATATCCAGCTGTTTTTGGACAATTGTGCAATAATCAAATTGAAAGATGAATCAAAAAAGGGTATATTAGATATAAATGTAGGTAAACTTGCTTAGTTAGACATAATTAATCTTTTCTCTTAGTGGAAGGTTATAGCTTCCAAAGGAGTAAACAATCTGATGGCCAACACTTCTGCTAGAGTGTTACTATAGAATGCATTTCTGCCTATCTTTTTATTTATTATATATATGTCAATGGCCAAAGCTCCAAACTGGATACATATATGTAATGATGAATTTATTATATAAGCATGTTTATATAATATATAATTAAAATCATGTATTATACATAATTATGTGTACCATGATTATATGTAATTTTTATAAATTTTATATATAATTCTACAACATATATAGAATCATTTATAATTAATGTAATAAATAACTTTTTTTTTTTTTTTGGTACTAGGGATCGAATTCACAATCTCGCGCCTGCCAGGCAGGCACTTATGCTACTGAACTAAACCTCCAGCAATAAATATCATTTTTAAATTTTATTTCAATCTACTTTATGTTGAAAATACCTTCTTTATTTTTAAAATTCATGTTAAGTTTAACCTGCATTTTTCAAAATGCAAAATTGAAAAATTTAAGAAAATATATAGTACATAAAAAATGACTTCAGGAACAATGTTGAAACAAAATGAGACACAAAAAGAATTTAGAAATAGAAACCAAAATAGCTAATTTTAATATATGAAAAGGATAAATTTGATTCCTAAAGAAATTTGATTCCACCAGATAATTCTACAATAAGAACTAATTTAATTCCTTGTGTAAGCTTTATATTTTCAAGTTTCATGTATTTCTTATTTTTTATGATATATCACCCTATAGTTAACATTACAAAAGATGAAATCCTTTTAAAAAGAAAAGTGGCTAAAAATAAAACTGGCAATTGTAATTCTAAAGCCCTCACAACCCCAGGCTTGCTAGGTTCTTATGCTTCATCAGTAAAATCTAACTAAAAATTACGTATTTTTCCCCTGCTCTTTCTCAAAAGTGACAGTTTTTTTTCCATCTCATATGATCTGCTTTATCTGATTGACAAAGAAGTTAGCTACTCCAGTGACCTAAGGCAAGATCTAATTTCCAGGCATTTTTAATAAATCAGAGCTGCTAGCAATAAGTGACTAACACAGACATTCTATGCCACATATTTTGCTAATAATATTTTCCAAGTACAATTTCCAAACTTTCTCATATGCTTAGATTAGCATTCTCTTATCCTTACCACATTCCACCTTCTTTAAGTATTAGGCAAAGTCCTGCTTCCTTAAAAAGATTTTTAATAAATATAGTTGCTGCAATTTCTAAGCTATCAATAAATTTCAGAATCATCCTTGCTCTTTCAACATACAATTTTTATTGACTTCAACTAATTCTAGAAGCATGTTCAATTTCAACTTTAAGATACTCCATTACATTTTCTCATTATCAATGTTATGAAATACTATAAAAGTTGAATATTCTTTGCAATTAGATCTTATTTTAATTGGTTTCATAATATTTACATAGACTTTATATAGATATGATTTTTATCTAAGCATATTTTACAATAAAGACAGCACAAGGTACACACACAGAAATATTATTCTAAAACTGCTTCATCATAACTGTGACATGTTGCACTCTCTTCTCCAAAAGTATATTCTGATAATTTCTGCCATTTTCATCTTTCTTCTTTAAATACAACTGAGAATGTCGATTTGGTGGCAGTAGATTCATGCAAGCACCATCTGGTTCCTTAGTTAAGAGAAGACATTTAATAATGCATAGATCTCCAAGGCTCATTGTGATTTTTACCAGCCTTACAGAGATCTTTTGGAATTCTCTGGCGATAAAGGAGCATGCCTTTCAGAGTACTACACTAAATTATGAGATCAAACTGCCTTCCATTTTGGATTCTAGTGTTTTTTGATGTTGTTGTTGTTGTCACTTTTTTTTTAAGAATGAAAATAAATTGTCAAGCAGTGTGATATTCTACAAATAAAAAGATCTTGTTTCTAGAAGTGTGGCCCCACATAGCATCTTTTCTTCTAAGCAGGAGCATCACAGACAAGTGGTTTCCTACTGTCCTTAGAAATGGGTTTCCTCTGCTCTTAAGACTCTTATTTCATGGATATTAGAACCTGCTGTGTTGTCTCAAACTGTATAACCTGGGGAGAAATTGTAAACTTGAACATTTGGAAATGAACTTTTCTTAGTTTATTTTCACCAAAGTTTGACAAATTATCATCATTACATTTTTCAGATAACTACAAATAAGAATTGCAATGTAACACCATAGCAGACTGAAAGGGAAAGAAAAGGAAATCTTACTATCTTTTGCTCTTGCTTGCACACTCAATGAGATAAGAAATAGATGGTTCAACTGCCTGAAAGGTTTTTTTCTGGTACTGCTAACCTGCAGCTATGTCTCAGTAGGAAAGGAGGAAAATGAATTTAATTCACTGAAGCTACTTATTGTTCAAAATAATTGCTAAGGTAGAATAATATTGTTTGGAGGTTTGTGTGTGTGGAAGGGAAGATAGCTGTTGGTTTCTCACCAGGAATATAATTTCCTATCTTATCTGTTTCAGTGAAAGGAAAAATAGCCTACCTTACAGAACCAGATCAGACAGGCCACATCGAAAAAGAAGTAATCCCAAAACAAAGTTATAGCCAAATGCTGTGAAGAGAAATCAAAGGTAGGCAGCACATCAAAATATCCTATGGGTGATCTTTCATTTTGTCTAAAAATATAGATGTTGAGTTTTTTTTTTATTTTAAACAGAAAAAAGTAAGAGATTACAGTAAAACAGAATTTCAAAATGGGCCAATAGGAGAGTAACAATAATCAACACACTGCATATTGTTATATTCACAGTAGTTGTTTAGAGTATAAGATACAGACATGAAACATTGTCCAGAAAATTATTAGAACAAAACTTTTCCCCTGATGAATCGAGAGAAACAAGCTGTATGATTATTTTTTTGTTATGACTGCTGTATTATTTTCAAAAGAACAATTCACAATAAAAATGCAATCTGAAAATGAGTCTGTGAAAACTAATTTTCACTCAAAATTCTTTATCTTAACTAAGTTTTGATGTACATACGTGGATTTTCTTTCAGCTTGTCACACAAGAGTAACAACACGATGGGTACATATGTGTGACTTGTTTAGTTCACTGATAAGTATATTTTCAAGTCACATCCATTTAAGAGTGAAAATGTCTAGTTTATCATTCTTTATGGCTGAGTAGTATCCCATTGTATAAAAATACCACATCTTTTTCATCCATTCCTCAGTCAAGGGGCATTTAGGTTTCTTCCAAGATCTGGCTATTATGAACTGTGCAGTTATAAACATAGGGGCACATATATCGCCGTGGTATGATGTCTTTACTTCTTTTGGGAAGATGCCCAGAAGGGAAATAACTGGGTCAAATGTGACCTCCAGTCCTAGCTTTTTGAGGAATTTCCACACTGACTTCCATGGTGGTTGCACCAGCATGCATTCCCACCAACAGTGGTGAAGGGTTCCTTCTTGCCCACAGTCCCTCCAGTATTGGTTGACTTCTTAATACTAGCCATTGTTTCTGGGGTGAAGAGGAATCTCAGTGTAGTTTTTACTTGCATCTCTCGAATGGCCAGTGCTGTTAAACATTTTTCCACATATTTACTTACTGTTTGTACTTCTTCATCTGAGAAGTGTGTGTTCATCACAGATGCCCATTTTCGGTTTGGGTCTTTAAATCTTGGAAAACTGATTTTTCAAAGTTCTTTATACATTTTGATAGTAACCCTTTATCTGAGGGACAGCTGGCAAATATTTTCTCCCACATTGTGGGTTGTCTCTTCACTCTGTTGGTGGTTGTTGTTGCTGTGCAAAAGCTTTTCAGTAGGATGACATCCCATTTGTTGATTCTTTGTGATAGTTCCTGTGTAATCTGGGTTTTATTCATAAAGTCTTTGCCTACACGAATGTCTTCAAGAGTTTACCTACTAGAGGTTCTGAATTCCTGGAGCCAGATGCAAGGTCCTGATGGTGCCACACTCCAGGGTGTGATCCACCTAGCCGCCTAGGTCCTGGAGATTATGACTCCCATCCAATAAGGCGGGAGGTCCAGAAACACACTCCGGGAGTGGGCCTTCACTAGCTGCACAGAGGATCCAGCTCTACCCAGCCCAGCTCTCAGTATAATCCATCAGGGGAACACGCAGCCATCCTTGCAGGACACAAAAGTACTGAGCCCAGCCCAGCCCAGAACCCCAGAGCTGCTCATCAGGGAGTGGCCAGCATAGCTGCAGGGCCTTAGAGAACTTGAGCTCTGCCATTAGAGCACAAGGTGTGAGCTCCATTGTTCAGAAGTGTGCTGCGCAGCAGGTCCTAGGGTTGTGAACCCCACCCAACCAGGAGCAAGGCCCTGGCACTATACACCTGGAACTCACCCAGGCTTGCCCCATGCTCCAGAGGCTCTGAACTCCTCACAGCCAGATGCAAGGTCCTGGTGGTGCCACACTCCAGCCATCTACCTGCCTGGGTCCCAGAGATTCCAAACTCCACCCAGCCAGACTGAAGCTCCAGTGACACACCCCAGGGTGCATCTCTGCTAGCCACCTGGGTTGCAGGGTTTCTGAATGCTACACAGCCAGGTTCTAGGCACCAGCAACAAGCTCCAGGGGTGTGAGCCTGCTAGCCATACAGAGTATACAAACTTTGTCCAGCCCAGTGTCCCAGAGCAACCCAACAAACTAGATCAGGGGAACATGCAGCCAGCCTCACAGACCATAGAACACAAGGGCCCAGCACCATAATCTGGGGTGTGCCCAAACTAGTCATGGGGATATTGGAGGATTGAAGCTCTACCCAACACAGTATTCCAGTGCAATTCATCGGGAGGCTGCCTGCTCAGCCATGCAGGTCCCAGAAGAAAATGACAAAACGAAAGAGAAAGAGGCAGTCTCAGTTCCCCAGCCCACTGAGAAAAAAACCCAAGAGACCCTGAAATGGAAGACACTGGGAGTCACAAAACTGAACTTTCTGAAATGATAGCAAATGCAGTAAAGAAACAACTCCATGAAGCTATAGAGAAATTCAAATCAGAAATAATCTCTCAGCTAAAAAATGAAATGACAATCATTATGAAAGAAATGCTGTGTGTATCTAAAGGAGATCAAGATAAAAATATAGAGGAATATAAGAAAATGATGGAAACTGTGAATGAACAATATAAGACACAAATAGAATGCATGAAACAGATTCAAAGGGAAATTCAGGAAATGAAAATTCCAAGAAAAGTGGGCAAAACCACTTGAATGAAGCTGAAGAATCTCAGACTTTCAAGACAGCATGGAAGCTGACTATCATGAAAGAAAAGATCTCTTCAAAATAACAAGAAACCAGGAAACAACAATTCAACAGCTGCAAGATGATGTCAAGAGAAACAACATAAGATTAATAGGCATCAATGAAAAAGCAGGGGTCATTACTAATCACCTGCAAAGACTATTTGCAGAAATAATAACAGAAAATTTTCCAAACATGAGAAGAGAATCTGACACACAGGTAAGTGAGGCATACGGAGCCCAAATTAACCTTAACTAAAACAAATCTTCACACAGACATATAATAATTAGGATATCAGAAATACAGCACAAAGAACAAAATACTAAAAGCTGTCAGAGAAAAGAAACAGATCACCTATGAAGGAAAGCCTATCAGAATCATGACAGACTTCTCAACACAAACCTTTAAGTCAAGAAGAGCTGGGAGTGAAGTATTTCAAATCCTGAAAGAAAACAACTTTCAACCCAGATTGATGTATCCTGCAAAACTATTTTTAAAAATTGATGGAGAAATAAGACACTTCCCTGACAAAGAGCAACTGAAGAAATTTATGGCCACTAAACCAACACTACAAAGAGTACTGAAAGACACTCTAGAAAAGAGACAAAGATAGCTACAATCCTAAGAACAACAACAAAAGGAAACCACGAAGCAGGGCAAACAATTAAACAGAAAATGTAGAAAACCAACAACAGAAAGATATCATGACAGGGATGAGCCAATACATATCAGTTATATCAATCAATGTAAATCTCAACTCACCAATAAAAAGAAACAGACCAGCAGAGCAGTTTAAGAAATAAAATCCAACAATATTCTGTGTACAAGAAACACTTTTAACTCAAAAGGAAACTCACAGACTAAAAATCAAAGGATGGAAAACAATTCTCCATACAACAGGAACCCAGAAAAGAGCAGCATAGCTATTTCATTTGCAGACAATGTGAACTTCAAACTGAGAATGATCAAAAGAGATAAAGAAGGTCACTACATACTTGTTAGGGGAAAACTTCAAGAGGAAGAGATTGCAATAAATATATATGCACCAAATATGGGAGCACCCAACTATGTAAGACAATTCTTAATAGATATGAAAAACCAAATAAACAATAATGCAGTTATGATGGGGGACCTTAAAACCCCACTGTCACAGAGAGACAGATCAAGCAAACAAAAAATCAGCAAAGAAATAACAGAACTCAATCAAACTTGCAAACAAATGGACCTAGTAGATGTCTACTGAGTGCTCCACCCATCAACATCAGAATACACATTCTACTCAGCAGCACATGGGTCATTCTCTAAAATAGATCATATACTGGTCCACAAAACATGCTTAAGTAAATGCAAAGGAACTGAAATAATTCCATGCATATTATCTGACCATAGCGCAATAAAAGTGGAAATGAATGGCAAAAAAACCCATGAGAACCCCATAAACACATGGAAATTAAATAATGCTCTCCTAAACAATCAATGGGTCACAGAAGAAATTAAAGAAGAGATTAAACAATATTTACAATTGAATGAAAATTCAAATACAAATTACCGGAACCTGTGGGACACAATGAAAGCAGTCCTCAGAGAGAAATTTGTATAACTAAATTCCCAAATCAGAAAAATGGAAAGATCACACATAAACAACCTAATGATGCACCTCAAACTTCTAGAAAAACAAGAGTAAGTCAAGTCCACAGCCCAAAGAACGGAGGAAATTATCAAGATCAGAGCAGAAATTAATGCAATTGAAACTAAGAAAGCAATACAAAGATTTAATGAATCAAAGTGTTGGCTCTTTGAAAGAGTAAATGAAATTTATAAGCCCTTAACCAACCTTAACAAAAAGAGGAAAGAAAATACTCAGATTCACAAAATAAGAAATGAAAAGGGTGAAATCACTACAGACCCTGTGGAAATACATTAGGTCATCAACACCTACAATGAAAACCTTTACTCATATAGGTTCGTTAACACAGAAGAAATGGACAGATTCCTAGAAACTTATGAATTGCCAAAGCTGAATCAAGAAGATGTAAAACTGCTGAATAACCCCATTTCAGCTAATGAAATTGAAAACGTAATTAGAACCTTGCCAAAAAAGAAAAACCCAGGTCCTGATGGATTCACTACTGAATTCTACAAGAAATTTAGGGAAGACTTAATGCCAACACTCCTCAAACTTTTCAGTGAAATTGAAAGGGAAGCAAGTCTCCCTAACTCCCTAAATTGAAAGGGAAGTAAGTCTCTCTAACTCTCTAAGCAAGTATTAACCTAAAGCAAAACCAGAGAAATACCCAATCAGAAAAGAAAATTACAGGTCAGTCTCCCTAATGAACATAGATGCAAAAATCCTCAATAAAATACTAGCAAATAGAATACAGCAAGTTATCAGGAAGATTATACACCATGATCAAGTGGTATTCATCCCAGGAATGCAGGGATGGTTCAACATACACAAATCAATAAATGTAATATACCATATCAACAGAGCCAAAGACAAGAACCACATGATCATCTTAATAGATGCAGAAAAAGCTTTTGACAAAATCCAACACCCATTCATGATAAAAAAAAACCCTACAGAAAACCAGAACAGATGGTCTCTACCTCAACCTGATAAAAGCCATATATCATAAACCAACAACCAACATCTTACTAAATGGACAAAAACTGAAAACTTTCAACTTAAAACCAGAAACAAGACGATGATGTCCATTATCACCACTCCTATTCAATATAGTTCTGGAAATATTAGCCAGAGCAATCAGACAAGAGAGGGAAATAGAAGGAATAAGGATAGAAAAGGAAGAAGGAAAATTATCACTCTTTGCTGATGATGTGATACTCTACATAGAAGGCCCCTAAAAATTTACTGAAAGACTTCTAGATGTAATAACCAAATTCAGTAATGTTGCTGGATGTTGGGAGCCATTGAAGCTGGAAAATGACATGAACTTACCAAAGTAACAAAGAGCACCTGGGTCAACCACATGAAAAAATGCTCCCACAGCCCAGCAAAACACGAGGCTCCTAAACAATCCAGGCCTGGGTTGCTGGGCAGAGGGGCTGAAACTGGCGTCATCCTTCCCAGTATATAAATAAACTGGCAGCATTGGTTGAGCAGTTCCTTTCCTCCCATCAGGAGGATAAGGGCTCCACCTGACTCCAGCTTTGTCTCTGTCTTTATTTTCTCATCCTCTCGTGGTCCTTCACCACAAGAACCTCAGGAGCTGCATGGGTCATGGCAGCTGGATACATGGTCAACACTAAAAAATCAATAGCATCCTTGTACACAAACAACAAACTCACTGAGAGAGAAATAAGGGAAACTACACCTTTCACTGTAACATCCAAAAAAAATGAAATACTTAGGAATCAATCTAACAAAGGAAATGAAAGATCTGTATGGTGAAAATTACATTACTCTGAAAAAGGAAATCAAAGAGGATTTCAGAAAATGGAAAGATATTTCCTGTTCATGGATAGGAAGAACAAACATCATGAAAATGGCCATTCTCCCAAGATTGTTATACAGATTTAATGCAATCCCAATCAAAATACCACTTTCCTACCTCACAGAGCTAGAGAAAGCATTCCTGAAATTCATCTGGAACCAGAAGAGGTTAGAATAGCAAAGGCAATTCTGGGCCACAAAGGTAAGGCAGGAGGCATCACACTCCCCAACTAGAAACTACATTACAAAGGTACTGTGATAAAATCAGCATGGTACTGGAATCAAAACAGACCTGAAGATCAATGGAATAGATTAGAAGATACAGCCACAACTATAAACACACTTAGTCACCTCATCTTTGACAAAGGGGCCAAACATGTACATTGGAAGAAAGATAGCCTCTTTAACAACTGGTGCTGGAAAAACTGGCTTTCCATATGTCATAAACTAAAACTAGATCCATGTCTATCACCATGCACTGAACTAAAGTAGGTAAAAATCTTGATGACATAGGTGTAGGCAGAGAGTTCATGAACAAAAATTAAACTGCATGAGAAACACTTCCCAGAATCAACAGCTGGGATCTCATCTTACTAAAAAGCTTTGCATGTCAAAGGAAATCTCCAACAGAGTGAAAAGAAAACCCACAAACTAGGAAAATATCTTAGCCAATTGTCCATCAGACAAAGGACTTCTATCTGAAACATATAAAGAATTAAAAGAAACCAGGCCCCTAAAATTTAAGGACCCAATCCAAAAATGGATATCTGAGATGAATACACACTTCTCAGAGAAAGAAATACAAATGGTAAATAATTATATGAAAAAATGTTCAACATCAATGGTCATTTGGGAAAACACCACTGAGATTCCATCTCACTCCAGAAAGAATGGCCAAGATTAAAAAATCAACCAATGACAAATGCTGGAAGGGCTGTGGGGGAGAAGGAACTCTTCTCCACTGTTGGTGGGAGTGTAGACTGGTGCAACCACTGTGGAAAGCAGTGTGGAGATTCCTCAAGAAGCTAGGATTAGAGATCCCATTTGACCCAGCTATCCTGCTTCTGGGCATTTTCCCAGAAGAAATGAAACCATTGTACCACAGTGATATTTGTGCACCCATATTTATAGCAACCCAATTTGTGATAGCCAAATCTTGGAAACAACCCAAGTTCCCATCAATCAATGAAGGATCAAAAAGATGTGGTATTTTTATACAATGGAGTACTACTCAGCTATCAAGAAAGATTGCATTGAGACTTTTATAAGTAAACGGACACGACTTGAGACCATACTCATAAGTGAGATAAATCAAACTCACATGTGTAAATACCGTATTGTCTCCAGAGTGTAAGAAACCGAAACAGTATATATGATCCAAAATCTATAATACATACTGTGTAAGGATAGGAAACTGCTCAAAGAGCTAAAGTAATTGAGAAAAGGAAAAGGAAGAAAGAAGGAAGGGAAAAGGAAAAAGACACAAATCTGTGTATACATATATGTAAGATAACTAAAATGTCTATACTGCTGAATGTATTAGTTATTGAGAAAGATCGGTTACTACTCATATGATTAGATCAATTTTACATTTCTGTATTTGTTAATGTTGAAGGTAATGATACACAATATTGCAACCACTGTCAAGTTTCTATCATCTTGTTTTGTAAACCTATAACGTTACTGTTGTGGATTTGCTGTTGTCATTTGTTTGTCTCTTTTGCTTTTTGCCTTTCTTATATGCATCTTTTTTCTCTTAAATAAAAAAAAAAGAGTTTACCTACTCTATCTTCCAAGAGATTTAATGTTTCTTTTTTAATGTGAGATCTTTAATCCATTTAGATTTTAACTTAGTACATTGTGAAAGATATGGATCCAGTTTTAATCTTTAGCATGTAGAAAGCCTGTTTTTCCAACACCATTTATTAAAGAGGCTATCTTTCTTCCAATGAATATGTTTGGCACCGATGTTCAGTTTTTAAAACTCTATATTCCAAAATTTTCAAAGACTTCATTCTCAGAATAGAAAAATCAAGTGACATGCCTGTATACAAATATAACTTACCACATCCTATACTGACCATATCCATAGCCTCAAGATACTGTCTTCCCCTACTTTAATAACATTTTTTCCTCATCATACATTGTGAACCAGACTCAGAGGGTGTGTGGTCATGAATCTCATTATACTGAACACATGGCTTTCCATTTCCTTTTCATTTTTATTTTTTAATTTTGACTCAGGTTCTCACTAATTCCCTAGGCTAAGTTCTAACATGTGATCCTCTTACCTCAACCTTCCAGAGTGCTGGTATTACAGGGATACTCCACCAGGACCCATTAATTTGCCTTCTTTTCTGTTTGGTATGGTTTGACTTGGTTTGTGTTGATTTGGTTTGGTTTGGACTTTTGACTGGGTCTTGCTGTATAGTTCAAACTGGCCTCAAACTCACGATATACCCACAGGCTGGCCTTGAAATCACAGGGATCTTTTGCCTCATCCTTCTGAACGCTGGGATTACAGGCTTGCGCTAGCAGATCTGACATGAGTATTCTTCTTTATACAAAAACAAGGCCTCATCCTTCTGAATGCTGGGATTACAGACTTGCACTAGCAGATCTGACATGAGTATTCTTCTTTATACAAAAACAAGGCTACTACATTATTCAGCCCAACTCCTAGGCAAAGTTCTACCAGCTAAAGTCTCTCTCCATTAGCTTATGTACCAAGTTCATGCTGAATAAACCTGAGAAGTCTTACAATCAAAATAAAACTAATTATCATGGATACATTGGCAAGTTAATTTGAGAATTATGTATAATAATCAATGCATAATATATGAAGTGGTTAAAAAACACCACAACCCAAGAATAGGCTCTTGTCTTTTACCTTTATATCAGCAATAGTAGATGCTATAATTCAGAGGCAATCAGCAGAGAAAAGCACAAGAAAAGTCCAATGCTAACACAACTCTGAAGGTCACTCAGTGACAAGTAGCACAGAAATTTCAATGCATCCCTGTGGATCGGTAGAGACTAGATAATAGATGTCACTTGGTAGTCCTTTAGTAATTTTCTCTGCTTGCCAAACTTCTATGGACTATTTCTCCAAATAATGGGTAACAACTTAGTTCTGATCTGAAGGTTCAAGGAATATTTTTAAGTGAATTCAGATTTTAAATAAAGTCTATTGAATGTCATGCTTTTACGGATTACCAATTGCATGGAATATTTTGACAGTAATATACTATAATTTGAGACTCAGCCATAAATTACCTTACAAATACTTCATCTTTTGAGTTATTTACATTTTCCAAATATACAAAACATATTTCATGTAGTTAAACAAACAAAAGTCTTTACAAACACAATTCCATATTCAACTTTACTTTCATTCTTCCATAAAATAACTAAGCTATTACTTAAGTTTACAACTAAAGGATTAGTAATGTAGCTAATTCACATGAGTATTCTTTAGAGGTTAAACACCCTTTTAAGTATTTCTCATCTGATGCTTCCTTCGATAATTGAATAACTCATGTAAATACAACAATCAATGAGATTGATAACATTATTACCTCCATTTTCAGAAGAGAAATTGAAGCACAGAGAGACAAAGCGAGTCAAGGACATCCAGTAAGGAAAAAGTCACCATTCAAACCCTAGATGGTCTGGCTTTAGGATCCACACTCTAGAGCTTATCTCCAAAGTATCTTTACCTCACTGCTTTTCCAAACTAACTTTCTCAACCCAAAAGGGAATGAGAATCATACACATTTAGTGTTATCCATGAACCAGTCAAATAAAGCCTGAAATTTAATCAGTCATCTTTATTCTGATGATTACACTAACTGAAGGCTATTTTGTCTAATTTGTCCATTTGTAATGGGAATCACTCCTAATATCTGGGACAGCAGCCAGAAAAACTTGAAGGCAAGAAATGAGTGATTAGCGTTTGGATTGTATCTTAGAAAGAAACCTTAACTCAGTTGTCTGGTGATTAATGCTACTGTTGTCTGAGATTTCAGATAAGGTTATAGAGTATCAGGGCTGATTTCATGGTCTAGGTAGTCAGCAAGGTCCCATATTCAAAAGGGACTCACACTTGACTTAATGTTCTACTATTACCATGCTGAAATTTTAAGTACTTTTACCTTTAAGTTTGTTTTCTAAGAACCCCATTTGCACATAGCATTGTGATGCACCATAAGCACAAATTCCAGTGGGTTGCAATATGTAAGAGTTTCGTGACACTCAAAGTCAGCACAGGTTGCGTAGCCCTAATCCAAAGTGCTTAGGACCAGAAGCATTTTAAAATTTCAAATCTTTTAAATTTTGGAATAATTGCATGGTATTTTGGGGATAGGCCCAATTCTAAACCCATAATTCATTTATGCTTCACATGTGCCCTTTACACATAGCCTAAAAGTAATTTTATATACTTTTAGTGCACTTGAACTTTTATACATACAAAATTCAGATATGAGACTTTCTACTTTAGTGCTAAAAAAACAGTTTAGATTTTGGTGGGTTTCTTCTCATCATTACAGATTCCTACATCACAGTACCTGCATTATGCTATCCAAGGAAGCAACAGTAACACAGGAATATAATCACATGCACCAAGAAGATGTTTGCTCATCTACCCTAATGCTTGCCTATCGATAGTACCTGAAGTCCAATGAAGGAAACTGAAGGGAAGATATTGAGTAGATCCCTCTCCATGCAGTTGCTTTTAGCGAAGTGTTAAGCAATTGTTTAAGGACAGATGAGATGAAATTGGAATCTTCAACTGAACTGAATTTATAATAAATGGAAATGAAAGGAAACCTATGGGGTCTGCCTGGAATGTTGCTAAGGGGCTTTGAATTAAAGATTTAACACAGCACAGTCAAAAGATGTGACTGAAAAAGATAAATGTTCAGACCACTCCATTATCCAGTTACATTAATGTGACAAGCATTTTAAATTGTAATTAATCTTTTCCATATTCTCCTTCCTGAACATACAATACAAAAACAAACACAAAAGAGAGAGTCACAAAAATCTATACTCCCATTCAGTTGAACCCTAAAGATTTTACATGATCATAGCCTTCAAACTAACCATCAAGTATTTCAGATGCAATGCTTTTCTAGGCTGTGCTCTCAGACCCTGCTACTGATTGTACTTTTTGTAACAGCCCACTAATCTACAGTTCTAATTGTCAATAGCACAACACTTAATAATCTTTTTCCCAATAGATTGTTTCTCTGTTAGCTAATTTTAAATGATGTTAAAGCATATCCTCACAGGTGGATTTTAATTTTATTTATATAATATTTTTAATGTCATTTAAACAGTCTAGTTATGACAAAAGAAATTAAGAACTCTGTGTGTTCAATCTGAATTAATTCAGTATGACATAGTAACTCCCAGGAAGTTAAAAACTTATTTTATGAAATGCTATTTATAAGCACCATTGAACAACTAGGGTAATAATTTTTACCCTACAAGGTGAGTTTAATGTTTGATATGTTACCAGGTGGTCTGGCTGATCAAAGCCAGTGTTACTAATTACAGTGTAGAAATAGATTGTCAACATCTAAAATACTTATGGGTATTGTATAACAAAAACAAAAAAAGAAGCCTTTTTAGTGAACTGATGTGGAAGTGACATTAACAATAATCCTACATTTTGCCTTATGTCCACGAACCGAATAACCAAAACCAAAACCCACAAGAAAATATCACACCGATGATACCACTGATAATGAGCAGGGGAAGATGTGGCCCATGACAGGAAAAAGAAGAAAGCTTTGATATATGCTGAGTTACAAAAATAGATAAAGAGGGCCTTCAATTAAAAAATTAATAATAACTCTATATAGAGTAAGACAGAGTAAAACCTACTTTTGAGAGAGTCAGATGTTTCCAAATCTAGCGTGTATTGAATTCAGGCTAATCCAGTCTTGTTGCTGGAGCATTCACTCACTCTGCGAAGAAGAACAAATGAATGAACTGCACCTGGAGAGACCCAGGATGCTATGTTGGTCAGCTTTCTCTCACTCTGAAAGACCTGGACAATGAAAGTGAAAGGATATGGCTACTGGTTATGTCATATAAACAGGAAGAGATTTAAGAAAAATTGTAAAGGCGCTAAAAAGCATGCAAGCACCCCAAATATTCGTGGGCAGTGAATGATCAGTGTCCCACATTTTCTGACATGTTTACTTTAGAACATCCAGAAGTAAATAAGATACAATTGCTGAAATAAGCTAGCACTAGTATTATGACTTTCTCCACTGAAGTCTGGAGACCAAAGTCTACAGCAAATTTACTGCATTTAGAGTTTTATAATGGGGACTAACAGGTGTTTGTCATGATAATTTACCTGAATTATAAAAATTACTATAGGCAGAGTTTAAAAACATGATTTGACTCAGATTATCAAGTGACTTTCATAAATAATTGACGCAGCATAAGTGAATTTCCCTGGTGCAAAGGAGTGAGCAGTTGCAGGGAGGGAGGAAGGAAATAGACTCTGTTCATATTAGTAGCCATACACTAATCCTCATAAATTAATTTTCCATGTGTGTTTGCTTTCAATTAATTTGCATTCAATTACATTCAAGTATAAACTAAATAATTCAAACATCCTTCCTTTATTTTTAAAGAGGCATGGAAAGAATTTTATTAGGCAGAAATTCAGAAGTATACACTCAGAGAAATAGAGTGTGAACCAGAGAGAGAGAGAACCTTATTTCCTAGAACTGGAAACATGATTCTCTTCACTGGGTGGCAATCCTGAAAAAAGATGGCTCTCTGAGTACTGGCCCATATTATGAGCATGGCTTCATTTTTTAAGATAAGTAATTTAAATATTTTTTGGATTCACTCAACCTGTTTCTTCATTTTAAGATCAGGTTTCTGCTCTTTATTTTTGCAGGCCAATTTATGAACTTTCAGAATCCTAAGGAATTTTGGAAAGAAAGGAGCCTAGATTTAACCAAAGGAATATGAATATGGTAACTTCAGTTGAGACCCAGTATTTGCAGTCTTCTTAAAAGTTACAGTTACCTTGTCTCATTTCTTATCTTTTATTTCTTCAATCCTACCATGTATCTCCCCAGATTTTGTCTTTATTTACAGTGAATGTTTTTATTGATCCTTGTAATTTAATGCCAAAATACATGAATAATAACAATCCTTATATACATGTCAAATATACGGCTTCTAAAAAAGAAAAAGAAAGAATTAGAAACATAGAAAAGTATGAAATATTTTGCATAATTTTTGAAGACTTCTTTTCATTGCACATGTAGACACTGGAAATGAATTTGTCATGAATCTATTCTTATACATAAATATTTCATTTCTTCCTTAATCCTCCCTTTCCATGTCTGTATTAATTTCAACTATGCAATTACAAATAGCTGCAATATTTTATTTTAGGTGACCTTTTTGATCTCATGACACATGACTCAGTAAGCAGTTGTTACTGTGATTGATATATTGTAAATTCAGTAGGTTCTGATCAGTTGTATTACTTTGATACTCATTATTATTTATCAGTATCCTTCATTGTCAATTTCTTACTATTTTTTAAATTTATTTATTACTGGTAGTACATGTTTGCCATACATACTATGTACAGACAAAACCTTTAGGAACAAAACCCTGATAGCACAGAAAATAATGCAAAGAATCAATAACTGGGATTATATCAAATTAAAAAGCTTCTGCACAGCAAAGGAAACCACCAACAGAGTAAAGAGACAACCCACAAAATGGGGGGAAAAATTTCCCGTTACCCATCAGGCAGAGGAATAACATCTACAATAGACAAAAATATCAAAAAAAAATTAGGACACCCAAATTTAAAGATTCAGTCCACAAATGGGCTATGAAATGGATACACACTCCCTAAATAAAAAGGTACAAACAGAAAGTAAATACATGAAGAAAATTTCAGTATATCTGGTCACTTGAGAAACAGAAATCAAAACATCACCAATATTCCATCTCACTGCAGAAAGAATGTCTACCATCAAGAAATCAACAAATAACAAATGCTGGTGAGGCTGTGGTAGAAAAGGAGCACTTTTCCATTGTTAGTGGGAGTGCATATTGGTGCTATGGAAATCAGTATGGAGATTATCAAAAAGCTAAAACTAGAGGTTCCGTTTGAACCAGCCATTCCCCTTCCAAGTATCTTCCAGAAAGAGTTAAAGTCATCATGCCACAGTGATGGATGCCCACCCATGTTTGTAGCAGCACAATTCATAATAACTAAATCTTGGAAATGGATGAATAGATAAGGGAAATGTGGTGTTCATATACAATGCAGTACTACACTGCCATAAAGAAAGATAAACTGGAGACATTTTTGTGTAAATAGATGCATCTTGAGACCATAACCTTAAGTGAAATAAATCAGACACTCACGTTTAATCAATTTTTTAATTAAAAAGGAAATTATTTAAATCAATAAAATACATTTCTTAAGTTAAAGGCTGCATAGTAAGGCCTAGAATTAATAGACACCTGTTATATGAGAAAAGAGGATGATAACAAATACAAGACTTTGGGAAGGGTCTCTAACTTGCTTCTTATTGAGTAACTGGCTACAGATAGGCACAAGAGCATGAATCAAACATGGGTCAAAGCCTTTTCTGGTAGTTAATCAAATCACAGGTATCTATAAAAGGTTCATGGGTCTGTATATAGTGACATAATTTTAAAAAGCAATGAAGGGTTGAAGGATACAATAGCTGAAAAATATTTTGTTTGACAGGATTTAGAAGAAACTGGACTAGCAGAAAAAAGAAGATAGGTCAACAAAAATAATAATATCCAAATCAAGACAACAGGTTAAAAATGTAAAATAATTAGCGGTACCCTTTCAGACATGACTAGTCATTGCGATGCAGAGATGAACTCTACATAGATAAGTCCACAAGTGAAGGAAGTAGGTCCTATGATATTTCCTCCATTTGACTCTGAAATGATTGATTCATCTTATTTAAAATACCAAAATTTAACAGATCATGAAAAATAAAAGATGTTATAATAGGAAGTAGGGAGATAGATTATTCTCAGAGGGGAAGAGGATCAGAGATGAAGGGAGGAAAGGAGGGTTGAAGGAATGGATAGGGAGTGGGAGCAGGAAAGGAAAGGGGATAAACTAGGGAATCCAGATGAATTCCATGCATGTGCCCGTTTTCCACAAGGAATGTAAACATTATGTACCACACACATATTAATAAACTGAAAAGGTTGGATCATGAGCAAATATAAAATACATATTCCAAATCAAAGACAAATACTTCAGAGCAATTATCTTCACTGCTCTTTCTTTGCTCTCTTACCAAGAATGAGCTGCAAAATTCATTTGACAAATAGTATCACTTATAAAAAATTACATGAGTACTTTCAAATCTTAGAGATTTGCTTACTTCACTTTTGAAAAAAAAAACACACTTCTCCAAAAGGAAGACTGATTCAGTCCTATAGTCCATGATTTCAAGGAAAGATATTTAGTCACCGTCTTAGTCATTTTTCTTTTTGCTGAGTCACGACACCTGAGAGCCACAATTTGGAGGCGAAGAGGTTTACATCAGCTTGCGTTTCTGGTTCACACTGAGCTGGCTCCGTGGCAGGAAGTGTATGGTGGAAAGGACTGGAGAAAGGGACTTGGGGATTAAAGCCTCTCATATCAGGGTGGAGAGTGAAGGGAGGAGCCGGGAACAGAGACGCTGTGAACCTTCTGGGTCACATCCCCAGTGCTGGCTTCTAAGCAGGCCTCACCTCCTTACATCACATTTCACTAACGTGCCTCAAACACCCACCAAAAGACCTGACGATGAGCCCTCGAGACCTTGGGGAACATCTGGATATACACTGTGACAGGTACGTTATTCAAAATTTTTAAGGCGTCTGCTTCAGCAAATTTTCTATGTATTTCTTCAATTTTAAATAACTTTATAGCTCTCTAGAATTACTATTTCTTGCCCCGCCTCATCCCCAGATCAGTGATTTTTAGAGTTATAAAATCTGTCACCTAGGGTTTTTCAAAATCCACATCATTGACAATATTAAATTAATAAAGTATAATCTAATTTGGATATGAACAGCATTCCTAAATTAGGCAAACCCTTGAAGAATTTCTTTAGAGAAAAAATTCAATGAAAGTCAAAATATTTCTGAAACGCATAAACACTAGAACAAAAACTATTGCAAATTTGACAACATATAGCAATAACTATTTGCCAAATTTTCATGACTTACAAAAATTAAGTCATATAGTTTTCAGCTTTGCGGATGAGCTAATTGAGGTCCACAGAGTTTTAGTAAAAACCTGCCTGAAATCTGTATCTGGAGAGATCAGAGGCAGGACTTGCACTCAAGCAATCTTGCTTCAGGGTTTGTGCTCATTTACATCCTGGTAGGCTTTTAACAGCATGAATAAACTGATGGTAATCAGACTAATCTTTTTCATCCATTTCGTAAAAGAATAATGTCACTGTGTACTTTTCTGAGGCTCCTGAATAGGAATCTGAGCACACTACTTTCATCTAGATTGCACGTTCACCTATAGACAGGTGTCTGCCGAGACTGCTAGGAAAACACACAGGAGGTCTTTACCTTTGCTTTCCCTAGGAAGGTTGTCAGCAGGCTTTTCTGCTCATCTTGGTTATGACAGTTGTACATTTTCCCAAGACGTTTACATTTTAAAAGATCTTTAGAAGAAAACTTAATGATTAGAAACTAACATGGAACAAAGCTGTGTTATCAAAAAGAAGATACTGATAAAAATGTATTTTAAGTGGATTACATTGTTCCTGCCAGTAGTTGAGCTTTTTTAATCCTGAAGATAATCAATCAAAAGAATTTGAGACAAGTTATTTACAAGGTTAAAGTTTATATTGAGTGAAGGATTACACCTTTATGCTATATTTTTATTATATCTTTAAACTGAACTCTTTCATAAAAAGCACTTTGCTCTTACATTTAAAAAGTAATGTGGGCAAGGATATTTAATTTTGTTTTCTTGTCTTTCTCCTTGTTTCTGATGTGGAAAAGGGTAGAAGAAGTAAATCATCACAAGAAAGATAAAGGCTAAACCTGGAAGATCATCTAGAACATTTCAGTATCTGTCTGTCTCTGTCTGTCTATCTCTCTCTCTTTTCTCTCTTTCTCTCTCCTTCTCTCCCTCTCTCTCTCTCTGTAGCTTCCAGTAGTCTACCCAAAGCAAACCACTTACTGAATTGAACTACCCAAACAGAAGGAATACTAAGTGAAGCAGGGTGTAAGGACAGCATGCACACAGTTTCATTCTTTAAAGTGTTACATTCTTAGTGAATTCCATTTGAATTATAGTGGGTAGTCAGAAGAGCCATGGTACTCATTATAATATACAGATTCATCTAATAAACAGATTTATGGGAAAATTCAGAGGAGATAATTGATAACAGTAAATAATAAAATTAATTTTGTTCAGCTTTGAGTCGGGCATTTAAATTTATTTGTGCATACCCTATGCTAATGTGTTTGAAATTCACACTCTCAAGAAGACTCTTTAAAAACTACGTAGAACCTACAGAAGGAAGCAATAACATGAACTAGATTATCTGTCTTTCTAGTCTTCCACACTCATCTTTTTCTCTAAGCCAATTGAATAGGTGTGTCTCTTGCCAAGTGGTGAAATTGATAGAACTTTACAAAACCACTAAATCTTTTCTGTATACCTCCTTCTCTACTTCAACAATATTTTGATATCATCTAGTATCCTTTATCACTGAAGAAAAATAAAATGGAGGCAAAATCTAGTGGTAGAATCTCAGAAAGCAGTTGGAACTGAATATTCCATTAACATGTGTATTGCAGTCTGAAAGTAGTATTAGTGGCAGACCCCATGGGACTGCCTCTGTCACACTCATACTTTTGCTGAAGCTCCATTCATTGCTGAACTATAGGTAACCACTTGACTTACGAAAGACGAGCCTCAATACTCCTAAATATTCACATTTTTATTAAAACCATAAATTCACAAACACATATGTGCTATTTTAAATGTTTTAAGCTAATCTAATTTATTCTGAAAATAACAGCAACAGTGTCAGATTCAAAAGAATATCTATAGGAAGGTATATCCTCAGGATAGTGAAAATGCAAACTCTGGCTCATATCTTCATACCTGTTTTATAGCTGAGAGAACTGATACCCCATCAGAGAAAGAGATATTCTAATTGTAAATGGTGACTTAAAGGGAGAGCAGAAATAAAACCTTATTACTTTTCACCACTTACCTTAGCGTCTTCTCTTGTACTTTGTCATTAGTTACTCTGTGCTGAAGCACACCATGAAAAATGTGACATAGGTATGAAGACTTGAAATATTCTTTTTTTGTTTGTTTGTTTTTGTTTTTGTTTTTTGTACTGGGAATAGAATTCACAACCTCACGCTTGTCAGGCACATGCTTGTGCTGCTGAGCTAAATCCCTGGTCCAAATTCTTTACAATCATTGTACAAGCTCTAAAGCCAAAACTATTTAATATTTATTCCATTTCTGCCAGTTTCTGCTACGTCTGTGAACTTAAGGAAGGCACCTAATCTCTCTGTGACCCTATTCCCTCGCCTATAAATTAGGAAAAATACTATCCCTCTCACTGTGTTGTTATGAGAATCAAATGATTTACCATATGTAAAGGGCTTATAAAACTCTGTCTTATATGCAGTCAGTATACATGAGTTATTGCTACTCTCTAGATTATGATTATCATCATCGTCACAAATTGCCCATGGACACAATTCTGCAATGTTCCCAAGTGGACCTGATTGACCCTTCTCCAGTACCTGATGTTCATGGTACAAGCGACTCCTTCACGACAGCAAGTTTATTTCAACTTTAAAGTTGGTATTTGCAGTTTCAATGGCTCACTGCCACCCTTCACTCAGGTCTAGGCTCAAAAGTCACTTACCTACTTACATCCTCTAAGATGACACTTGTTGAACTAGTCCTTGTATCTGATGTCCCACCACTTTGCTTTGTACTTCTTAATGCAACTTTACATTTGTGAGCTTACGCACTTGTTCATATCTTTTATGGTCAGTTCCTTTAAGATGACAATAGTCTTTGTCTTGATTGTAACAGTAGCCTCAGTCTATTGAACACTGTAGAGCTGAGCATAGATATTCAGTAACTACTTGGTGAATAACATAAGTGAGTGAAAGAACAAATGAGTAGCAGACAAAAACCCTCAGAAAGAAGCAAGAAGAGGTCTAAAGCTCTGGAAACATTTTGCTTCTAAGGAAGTCAATGGTCAATGGTGATATGAAAGCTTGATTCTATGCATAGATAAGTGACCAGGTGATTTCAAATTAAACGTGTTAGTGAATTTTGTTTTCAAGATATTCTGGTGTTGATTTCACTTTTGCCAAAGACAAAGTGTTTAAATATTGTTTTCTGATCTGAAAGTTTTCTTAAAGATGCATCCTACAAGTGAGACAATATAAACAAATTTGACCATAGCTTTAAAAGTATTTGTTGCAGAATGCCTTCTGAAATTCTGTACTTGCATTGTACCTTCTGCTTTTAATCACAAAGTTTTTAAAGATGCTGTCATATCCTTAGTCCCACAAATGAAATTTAATTAGATTAACCCAACCAGTAACTTATGGAAAAGAAATGAGCATAAGTGGAGTATTAACTCAGTAGTTACATTTAAAGTAATTTGTGCTAGTTGTATTATATGAAATTAGTATTATTAACAAGGCCTTGGAAAAATCATTTTTAAAGTTTTTTCATTTTACTTTTAATCTTTTCACGAAAGATTGTGTTCCTCAGAAAAGAGAAGTGGTAATGATGGTTTCTTTTCTTTTACTTTCTTTCTTATTTTTTTGGTTCTTCAGTGTTTTTATTTCAATACATACAAAAATAGGCTTATTTTTAGGAGACATTAATCACAGTATGAATCAGTACAAAGTCTTCCTAGTAAAATAATTTCTAATAAAAAGTAATATCAAAAGAGAGATTGTATCAGTATTGATACCGTGTCAATATTCTCTATGTAAAAGCACTTAATGACAGAGAAAATAGGTGACCAAATGTGAAGTCTGTTTATGAGTACTGGAGATTGAACCCAGGGTCTTACGCATGCTGGGCAAGTTCTCTACGACTGAGTTACGTTCTCAGTCCTATAAATGAAATTTAATTAGATTAACCCAACCAGTAACTTATGGAAAAGCAATGAGCATAAGTGGAGTATTAACTCAGTAAAAGATTCCCAGACTGCAGAATCTTCCCTTTGTGAAAGAGCAGCCTATGACCTCATTCACGAAGCCCCTTTGTTTGGCAGTGAAAGAGCAATGCTGACATCCAGCGTTCATGAGCTGTAAGACAGGGCTGAGTCCTTTAGAGCATGAATCCTAACCAAGTCCACGGATCAGGCTAAGGGAACCACAAGGACACTCGCCTGAAGACGTGGAAGATGATCAATTTTAATTCAGGGCCCGACCTCTGAGTTCTCTATGAAAGTGTTTATATTTGGTCTTAAAAACTCACAATTTAAAACAACAGTTTATTGCTGACAATAAAATAA
>RJWM01027813.1:0-26508 GCA_004363535.1 Dasyprocta punctata | reverse complement strand
TCTGTTACTTGCTACTTATGTAAAACTTATATGTATGTATCAGAGCACACACTCTGATATACTTGTCTACCTACCCAATCTATACTAGTAGCCACAACACCTGTGGTTACTATGTTTAAAGAAAAGCATTTTTTCAGCTCAATAATTTTTCTGTCTTCGAGTTTTCCTGGGATTTTGCCTGTCATTGAGTTAAAGTAAATAGAGGCATAAAGTATCTTTTTCTTTTTCTCTTTCTTTCTTTCTTTTTCTTTCTCTCTCTCTCTCTCTTTCTTTTTCTTTTTCTTGCTTTCTTTTTTTTTTTTTTTGGAACTGAGAATCAAACTCAGGATCTCATGCTTGCCAGGCAGGTACTGTACTGCTGAGCTATATCCCTGGCCCTAAAATGTGTCTTTAATAACATGTTTGCTGCTTGGGTTGCCTGTCAGTCAAAATGACACAGAAACTGAGTTTGATAAACAACCTGAGTAGAAGTGGTGCATCCTTCTTAAATAACATTAGAAGATGATAAACTTAGATAAAAACTTCTTTCTCATTCAGTATCTTGTGATTTTATAAAGATGGCTATGTTTTACTAGAAGGTTGCTCTGTGCTAAGTTTAACATTTAAGCATCATAATTGTTAGACCAAAAATTTTATGCTGTCACCCATCACCTGTTTTGTCCGTACCACTTTATACTTGTTGTCTGTTAACATTCCACAAAGATTCAGTTTGGGATGGGTGACATTGCCAGGGAGCTATCTGATTGGTAAGAGAATGATGACTCTCTGGTTATGCTACCTATTTCAAGGTGTCTAATACCTAGATATACGCATAAAATTAAACCTACTGTTTTTCTCTTTCTTTCTTTCTTTCTTTCTTTCTTTCTTTCTTTCTTTCTTTCTTTCTTTCTTTTTCTTTCTTTCTTTCTCTCTCTCTCTCTCTCTCTCTCTCTCTCTTCCTTTCTCTCTCTTTCTTTCTTTTTTCTTTTACTTGCTTTTTTTTATTTTTTGGAACTGAGAATCAAACTCAGGATCTCATGCTTGCCAGGCAGGTACTGTACTGCTGAGCTATATCCCTGACTGGTATAACTAATCTTTCTGGATGTTCAACAACTGAGGTTTAGAGACCAAAACAAAAGGTATAATGCTGGTATAACTAATCTTTCTGGATGTTCAACAACTGAGGTTTAGAGACCAAAACAAAAGGAACTGGACCAAGAGGACAGCCAATAGTTTGGTCCTGGCTTTCCAAGGTCAACAAGGACCCAGAACAAAAAAGGACCTTTCTCACTAGATCCTACAACTTTGATAAGTCACTTGACATCCTGAGCAAGAAGACTGGGAGACCTCAAAGCACAAAAAACCAACCACTGTACAGTGCACTAAACAGGAGGGTCACTAGCAAAAAACAACTCCTTTGCTTCTCTAAAAGCCACATGGTCAAGCAAGGCCATGACTCATCCTGGCAGCTAACACTGACAGAGAAGCTAAAAGGTTCCATTCATGGTCCCATGAGTAACCCCTAAAGAGCCTTAATTGACCTGAATGTTTGGTAAAACTGAATTAATACTGATCTCACTTTGACCTGGCATTAAACACCTAGCAGAGAAATATAACCCCCCCAAAAAATATATGTATATATAAAAGTTATATATATATATATATATATATATATATATATATTAGAGTAAACATATAAAAGTAAACTCTAATCACTCACCATTGCAGGCAGCTTCTAGGCACACCTACAGATATGTGTAGGAGCTAGCTGGTTACAATTGTCTTCTCCACATTAGTGCACAAGTTTTGGTCACACGGGTTTAATCTCTTGGTAACACTTATTTGTTTTCACTTAGAGTCTGCCAAACTCAAAGTGATCACACGATCAGGCCTCTGCATCTCAGGAGGCAGCAGCAAGATTACAGAACATGGCATGGGATAATACACAGCAACTTCAACAACTGTACTTAATGCTGGATGTTGGGAGGAAGAGAAGGCTATGTAACTGCACAGGTTCAGGGAGGGTTCATGGTAAATTTATGCTATTTCCTGAAGAATTTTTGAAGTAAATTTGACAAAATGTTATGTATTTTAAAAGTTGGAGAGTAAATTCATGATATTACCTATGCAATCTTTTGTAATTTTCATTAATTTTGAGATATTTCATCATAAAACTATTTAATATGAAGTTCATGTAAGAAGGACAATAGCAGTGATATATATGCAATATACTCTAATGTAAAAAGAATGACTTTGGGATCTGATACATAAGTTGTGTGTCCTTGAAAAGGTTTTCTTTTAACTCCTCCAAACATCAGATTCTTCATTTGTAAAATGACAAACAATAATATTTGCCTGCTAGTATAGCTATGAAGATTAAATAAATTGACATAAGAAAAATGCCTGGTATCTAATATGTGTACAATAAATATTAATTATCTTACCCCACAGAGAAATTCACTATTTCAATATTAAATACATAATTACTATTTATTATGTCCATTAAAAATACTTAAAAACTCACTTTTGAGACTATTTGACAGCACAAATTTTTTACCTTTTTTGAAGTGGTGTGTTGACTCTAGAACACTTTCAGGGGCCTGAGCATCTCCTGTCTTTCTCACCATATACTTTTGTCTCTAATTCTCCTCACTTCCTGTGATAAGATGAATACACTACATCTGGCATTGTGCTTTTAATCCACTTATGAAAAAAAGAAAGGGGAAATGCAGCTTCCCCTTTCTAAAATATTTTTCCAAGGACCCTTACTATAAGCCTTCTACTTACATCTCATTGGCTGAACTTTGTCACATGACATCTGTTATACTAAAAGAAACCTGGGAAGGTGACCTTGCCACCAAGTATGCCCCCTGGAATGGAGTAGAGTTCTACTAGCCAAGAAGGTGAGGAGAAGGAATAGTAT
The DNA here is from genome assembly GCA_004363535.1 of Dasyprocta punctata. Taxonomy (NCBI): domain Eukaryota; kingdom Metazoa; phylum Chordata; class Mammalia; order Rodentia; family Dasyproctidae; genus Dasyprocta; species Dasyprocta punctata. The sequence continues at coordinate 23,606 of RJWM01027813.1, read as the reverse complement.
TGAGTTGAAAACTGGCCAGGACAGCTGCAGAGATTGCTGTTTTATGCCTTCCATGAAGTACTATATTTTGAGCCAAGATTTATTTTCTGATATGATGGATCAAGAGTTTCTAATTCATGAAGTTAGGTGATTTTAATTAAGCCTGTGTATAGACAGTGAGGTATGTTTACTTCAGTCACATGCATATTTGGGAAATTGAGCATAGTTAGAGAAGGAGTTGATAGAGCTGATGGGTAAAAAGAGTTCTGATTAGCTCTAACAATTCTCTTACAATCTTCATTTGAACAACAGCTCCTAATAACTATGTTTTTACCATCTCCAGACTCAAACACTTAAAAGCAACTTTTCTTGGCACTTACAGTATATCAATGAAGTACAAAGATCACTATTATTAATAGTTTTTTCCTAACAGAAATTAACAAGATTTTGATAGAATTGTGTTTTTTCTTCAAGCATCTCTTTCTCTTCTCATGATCTTATAAGGAAAAAAAAACTATTAGAACTAAAATTTTTTAAAGAGGAAACTACACTCCTCCCAAGAGGGATCTTGCTGAAACAACTTCTTTTATATGGTGCTTCCTAAAGCCATTGGGCAGGCTTTATAGACATAGTGTGCACAGGTGTGTGAGAGCTACTCTAATGAGAAGCATATGCTTTTACTTAGCCACTCATTTATGGTGTCATCAGGGTCCAAGAAAGCAAAAACATTACATGTGTAAATAAAAAAAATGGGAAGACATTGGGTTCCTTTAAAATTAAATGTTATGGGAATCATTACTAATATAAAAATTTTGAAATACTACAGTGTACCTTATTTGTAACAAATCATTCGCCTGTGAAAATTACATGGAAAAAACTATTTTATTCTTTGAAAAATGGTGGGTGGTCTTGCTGTAAATGCCCATATTGTTATTTTTTGGGTTCTTTGTTACTGTTTGTTTGTCTCTTTTGCTTCTGGTTTTTCTTGTATTTTGTTTTGTTTTGTTTTTCCCTCTAATATGGAAAAGATAGATATACATGTATAGGCTTATAAATGCCTAGAACTTCTCCCTTCAGAATTTACAAGAATTGATTTTATTATGTGTGATGATATGAACAGCCACCTTGAAGAAAATGAGACGTTATGATAGACATTGCTGATTTCCTATCATCTTTTTTTGAAGCCCAAGAGTGCTTTTATTCTTTGTTTTGGTTGGTTGTCTATTATTTGATTTCAATATGTGTGAAGATATGGACAGCTATTTTGAGGAAAACAAGAGACATTATGGTAGCTATTGTTGGTTTTCTATTGTCTGGTTTCAAAGGCCCATAATGTTTTCATGCTTTTGTTTTGATCAGCTTTATGCTATTTTGTTGTGTTTGAATTTATTGTGTCTGAAGGTATGGACAACTATTTAGAAGAGAACAAAGAGTCATTATGGTAGCTACTGTTGATTTTGTGGTGTCTTGTTTCGAAGTCCTGTGTGGCTTGCATTGTTCTGATATGCTTTGTCCTGGTTTGTTTTGTTTTGTTTTATTCTCTATAAAATAAAAATGAAAGAAAGAAAAATGGTGGTGGTTCCAATAACATTTGTATAATCTCAGGCAAATTTGACCAGTCTCAATCCAGAGCCAAAGATTCATCCAATGAATGCATTTATCTTTTTCTAAGTTCTGTTAATAGTGGCTTTCAATGGCATTAAAATAAGGACAAAAATGAAACTAGATTAATGCTTTACCTGAAGTCTTGGCTTCACTGGACACTGCAAATTAAGCCTTGAACTCCTTAAAACTCTAGTTGGTTCATTTAAAAGAGTCAACTTCAAATCTTATCTTACTTAATTAAAACCATTATGAATCATTTTCCTTTGGGAGCAATAGGAGTCTTTAGACTCTTCTAACTACAAACAGAACCTGGGTTACTACAAAACATCTTCAATAAGGACATATGCTTGAGTTCTATATTTTACTCCACAGAATAATGAAAATACACAATTCAAAATCATTACCCTTTCTCTAGCACAAAAGTTTTAAATCACCATAGATCTTCATATGTGTATAAAGTATAAGAATGCTTTCATTTTGGTTTTTAGCTCCAGTTCATTTGACAGTGAGATGAAGGGAGTAAGAACGTAGTCTTTGTCAGATCTTTGTGTCATGTGTTGCAGTGATTTGGGTGTGAAGAAGTAGGAGAAATAGAAGATTATACCTATGTTATTCTGAAATGTTTGGTTCCTTCCAATGGAGACTGATTGTATTTGTCAACTTTCCCATTGCTGGGACACAATACCCAGCACCCACAATTTAAAGGAGGAAAGGTTTAATTTGGCTCATGGTTTCAGGGGATTTGGTTCATGGTTTGGTGGTTCCCAGGCAGAAACATCATGGCAGAAGGGTATAATGGAGCAAAGCTTCTTAGTATATGGCCACTGAGATGCAGAGCAGGGGAGCAATACCAGAAGGAAGAGGCAAGGGACCAGATATAGACCTGAAGGTCACACCACCATAACTCACTCAAAAGTGTGTTTCATCAAGCCCCTTGGCAGCTTCCAAGTTAATCAAGTACACACAGTCAAGCTTAATCATTACAGTGATGATGCAAAAGTTGCAAATCAAATCATTACTCTTTAGGAACATTTCAGACACTATGCCCCAAAATCTCATATTTCAAGCAAAATAAAGTGAAAACTCAACCAATCATATAATAAGCAACTGGTAGAAAATGCCAAGCCCAGGCAGAATAGGTGTAAGAACCAGGGTGTTGGAGCACATTTAAGGTGAAAAACGACTAGAGTTTATGAGAATGAAGAGACACTAAGAAACATTCTTCTATTTGCAAGGGCAGTGTTTTTGTTTGTTTGTTTGCTTGCTTTTTGTTCTTGCAGTGGCTTCTTCTGAATGTACGTGCCTGCTACCACCCCTAAATGTCACAGTGTCCCTGGTACTTAAGTGGCCATATTTAATTATACTTCATGAGCTGTCATCTCCCATCTGCACACCTTTTGAATTTTGACACATTTCACACAAATTGGCACATTGCCCTCAGACAAGGCTATGTGCTCCAAACTATCCAAGCTGTGCTGATATGTGTATCTACAACTGTAGTTATTTGGAAGACTTACAGCAGCTAAGATCAAAAAAGTACTCTGTCTATATTCCGTCTCTCTGGAAACTGATGCCCTTTCATATTCTCATCTCCACACTTTTTTATTCCAAAATCAGCATTCTTGCTCAAGCCAAAATACCTTAATACTTGCAGATGTCAAACCCATTATCTTTGACTCAGAACTTCTCCTTTGTCTTCTTTCATCAAATTTGCCAATGTCTGCTTTCAAGTAGCTTTTGAATTAATGTTTTTCTCTAGCATTCTGTAGTCCAGAGCCTGTTCACATCAAATCTGGATTTTTTAAATACTCTTCTAATCTGATGTGTGGGTATTAGCTTTTCTTATCCCTGACATTAGTCCTAGTGCAGGCTTCCTCAAGAGGTCATATTGCTTTTAATTCCAAGTCACACTTTTTCCTGCAGCTCTAAGTATCTAGCTTGCCTTTTCAATCTATCTCTTCTTACCACTGAACTCTATCTCCAGATTTGCCATTTTCCTCTTCTACTACCAATCAAGTTTCTTTACTTAAAATGTCTCTCCTTTCCTCACCAGCCATTCGAACACTAGTTAGCCTTGTAAGTCCATTTAAAATTATCTAAATTAAGTCTTCTCTGAAAAATGTGGTCCCTTTTAATTTCATAGCACTAACCACCAAAGCCACACATTTCAATTATCTAGAAGATAATGTTCTGGTTTTTGTTGTATAATGCTTGCATTATAAATCTAAGCTTTCTCCTTAATTCTTGAGAGCAACATCTTAATGATATTCTTCTCCTATGTTCAGCTTTTTTCCCTTTGATGGATGTGCAAGGGCATTAAGCAAATGCTTAATATTTATTTATAAGCTTTGTCTAAAAACAGAAATAAAACAATCCATTAAGAAGAGCTCAGAAAGTGAGCTTGGGATTTGGAGATGTTTAAAGACTTTGCATACAAGAATTTTTTTAAAGACACAGAAATGAAATAGTCTGCTCCCTTTGACCTGTGGGCAAGCAGCAATGCTGGCAGCATCCTATTCTTTATGTTTGGCTCCTCTTCCACAGTTTTCTAGGTGGCCTAACTGACCTGCATACCAACTTCATCACTGGAATGCAAGGTATCATCTACATTTTTAAATAATAGTTGAATCTTATCTCTTGCTTTACCACTTAGAAAGTACTTTCCAAAAATGAAACCTCACAGTTCTACCATGTACTATGTGACTTGGAAAAGATCCTGTCATGATCTCCTCACATCTCTTTAAGAAATTAACTAATAAATCAGACACGTGAGTTTAAATATCCTTGCATGAGGAACCCAAAATATAAATAAAGAGAAAAGTAAAGCATAGATAACAGAAAATAGGGAGATCTTTTCTAAATGGAAAGTGGATCAAGAAATAAAGGAATGGGGAAGGGAAAGGAAAGAGGATTTAAAAAGTATTGAGGAAAAATAAAAGGAAATAGATCTTTTGCAAAAGGGAATGATACCAAGCAATTGAAAGAGCAGGGAGGGAGGGAAGGGGTAAAGGATGTAAAAAAATTAAGACGTGTTATGTACAAGTACCAACTCCCTATGATAAATGTAATCATTACGTACTGCAAACATGTACTAATAAAAATAAAATTTAAAAAAACAATTTTACTTTCTTGTTCTCTGAAAATTACTCTAAAGTAGAGCAATGATAAAGCTAGAACCCTGGCTCTCCTCTTTTTTTCAGGATGGAAAGGGGATGGAGGGAAGGGAAAGGGGATGAAAAAGAAATTAAAATGTATACAGTGCATGTACCAATTCCTCACAAGGACTGTAAACATTGTGTACTACAAACACAGACTGAACAAAAATAAAATTAAAACCTCAGGGCCCTTGAACAATAGAAGGATGAAGTAAATTTGATTTGAAACTGAGAAACAATTTTAATTCTTAAGAACATGCATGTAAGTTACCTTCGGTTAAGCAGATGAATAGTATTTGTATTAAGTACCAAAGAAACAGAGCACTTGGTGGAAGTTGTAGCTACCTCTTGATCTGCTCAGTCATTGAATGACATAATCGTTGCACAATAAAACAAAGGAAAATAATATACCCAGAATGTGACAATTTATTAAATGACAAGAGTGCAAATATCCTCCTAAATTATATCTTCCATATTCCATTGTCAGACTGTAGTACAACTGTTTAAAGCATAGGAGCTATGCAAATTTTGCAAAATAACAATAGAAAATAAAGTTTCTTTTAGACCATATAAATAATATCCAGCCTGGAATCATGGAAAATGAATTGGCATACACTATTTACATGGCAATGTAGAATCTCAGAGTAATTAAGCAATTAATTTTGAATAAAAGAATCTCATTCTTATCAGTCTTTCATAATACGTATGGTTTAGAATATCAGTAATAAAATCATAATGGGTTGAAAAGACCAAGTTAACTCACCAAATCTATGTGTAGACAAAATTAGGATTCAATAATTTGCTGTCTAAATGTATTATTTTCAGATTTGACTTACTAGCTATGTAACTACCTTATGTCTTTCTTTGTCCAAGTGAATGTCTTTTCTCTCTCCCTTGAACAGTACGATCTTTTCTTCTTACTCAATATTATCAAACCAAGCCACAAATCTAATTAAACTGTCTTGATGCCAAAATCTCTGCTCTTGGATAAATGCATCATGCAGCACATCTAGGTAAGTGAATTAAAAAAGTATCCAGGCAGGTATCTGGTGAATGTCTCAGCTCATCCTTGCATAATAAACTATCTTCTCTTGCTCATTCATTTGTCAGTCACAGTAACTAAGGATTATTATTTGCTGAATGTACGTGACACCAGCAATTTGCAAAGTCTGTTGGCAAGAAAATCAGGTTAGAATGACAGAGTGAGAAATTAAGCAGAAGCCTGATGTAATTAGCTACAACAATCAGTGCTCTAATTTCTGATTTATTGTTTCCTGTTTTCCTGCTGCACTCCTTTCTGTGTATACTGTATGTACTTCATATAGGTCAAGCAATTGCCTTATCAGTCCTGGCAAAGCGAGAGGTCAGAGTTAACAATATTTATTTAAACATGCAGGATGCTTCCAGCTGCAATTAGGAAATAAGGATTACTAATAGGTCCTTGGCATTGCTTCCTCATTTATACAATTTTTGGGAAAAAAAAAAGAAACAGAAATAAGAAAAAATTGGGATTCATTTCTAACATAGGCACAGAAGTTGATTTAGTTCTCCCACTTCAGGGATTTTTCTTATTCTCCAAAGGTCTATGATTCTAAATAAGGGAAATAAATTATTGCTGTTAGAACTGAATATTCACAAAAAATATGGGAAAATATCTTCTTGATAAATAGTAGGGTTTTATTTTCAAAGTTCTGTTAAAAGGTTATTGTAGACTTGCCCCCTATAATAGACCATGGAGAATTTCTTTTTTTCCCATCATTCAACCACAAACAAAAAGTGGGGCATATTGTTCCTTTTAAATTTTAAGAAAGCATTCTTTAAAATTGTATATAGCGTCTATTTTAAGAAAACTATGGGTTTTCTTAAATTCAGAGTAGAATTTTTTAAACTGTTCACATAAAGCAACAGACTCCTACTAAGACAAAAATTCCACTGTACTTCACTCAAAATGATATTAACATTTAGGAAAAGTTGAATCATTTAATTCAATTCAGCGCAAATTCAAATAAAACTTACATCACTGGCTATGCAAGGGAATGTTTTATAGGTCCTTTAAAACAAAAGGAATATAATGAAATAAACAAATCTGACTTTGTTTTTCAATTTTAAAGTTTTATATATCAAACTCTCTAAGTTCTATCTGTCAATAGTAAGATAAAATAAAACATACTTTTACAACCCTAGGGAATTTTCTGAATGTAGTCAGACATTGTAAAGCAATAGGGGAATTAGAAGACACATTAGATTATCAGGAGTTCTGTATTCTTCTAAGATCATTTTTCTCATTGTGGCCTTACATAAGTCACTTGATTTATCTGAATCTCATTTTCCTTAGAAATAAAATGAGAAACTTGAACTTCATTTTTAAAATCCATTTTTGCAAAACAAGTTATATATATACTGTGCTTTTGCTCTGTTCCAGGTGATATGATGAATATTTTAGCTTTTAATTCTCCCAATAGTCTTATTACCCTTGCATTATAGATGAGAAAATTAAGGTTGAAATTACATGATTACCTTGAGTTATTCGAGTAAAATCAGCCCAAATCCTAATTTTAAATCAGCTAATGTGTCCCCACACCCAAGTGCTTGAACTTTTTATCCTATAGTCTTTTATTTTAAAATTTTACCATCTTAAAATTCTAGCTCAACATCCAAGATCTTTGAAAATGGATCCTTAAATCAAAACATAGAAATTCACACAATCCTACTGAAATAAAATGTGATACCTGAATATGTGAATATTCAATTGTATTTATGTCTAATAAAAGTTCCATGAAAATGTCAAAAAGCAATTCTAAATAAATACCATGAAATCAAACACTAAGTAAGCACCAGTTATGTTTGCAGTTTAGTATTCTGTTCTGTGGAAGGGCATATACATTGTTACGGTTTGTGTTTAGATGTCCCCCTAAAGTTTCCTGTGGTCATTGGGTTTTATCAGAAGTGACTGAATCAAGAATGTGTGATTGATTCATAGTGCAATGCTGGGATTAACGGTGCCGGGATTAAGGGTGGATGATTGCTGAATCAGTCCACTGGATTGGCACTGCCCTAATCCTGATAGACTGTATAGAACATAAGGGACAGAAAGGGGCTTATCTCCCTATTCCCTTCCTTGCCACCAGGAGCTGTTGCCCCTCTGCCATGTGCCACGATTGGAGCCAGACAATTATAGACTGAAATCCCTACAGATGCTGAGCTAAATAAATTTTTCCTCCCTTAACATTGGACACTGGGTATTTCATCTCAGCAATGAGAAAAGTAACTGAGACATACATTTAAGATAGCCTTTCTTCTCCCAAGAAGTACATAATCCAGTTGAGTCTTACCACAGTCAAAATGCTTAATTAATTGCAAAATGGCAGACTCCATTGCGAAGAGGGCATTTCTTCTGTCAGAAGTTCAGCATGAAATTATTTCCTCAGTTTAAAAATCATATTCATTCCATTGGGATAGTAGTACTACTTAATTTGATATGCTTTAATTTTCTTAATATTCCCATTATGATGTATTCTTTTATTGCTTTTTCATTCAGAGCAAATTTTAGCTTTAAGTGTAAGAAATATGTTTGAGTTATTTCTTTTGTGATAGAAATTTAGAGCATTTATTAGAATTGTTAGGTATAATGTGACTATTTCATGATATATTACTGTTTCCATTATAAAGTTAAAACTTTGCAGTCCTAAATAAAATTGTAAGTAGAAGAAGTTCTTTAATAATTCTAGCACCTATTTTTCAAATTTCAATACATAGACCTTATTTGACTTTAACAAAACCGGCCAGTTAATAGTAGTCAATTTCTTGGTGAGTTGGAAAAGGAGGAATTTAGAAACTATTTATTGAGTCATGCCACAACCTTTTCCATATGTTATTATATTTAATTACTTAACCAGTCTTACTGTAGGCAGTATAAACCCTTTGCCATGAAGAAAAATGTGAAATGTAGATTTAAATTTCCTACTAACATCCTTAGAGCATCAAGTATTAGAACCTGATTTTAAATCCATAGATAGGAAATCTGAAAGACCATAGTCGAGACACAACTAATTTTTCTTTTGCCATCCTCTGTCATCATCTTTATCAGCCTGCACTATTTGATAAAATTGATCACCTTTTCCTTCTTAAAGTCTTTTCTCGATTTCCATAATACTAAGCAACCCCACAACTCCCACTTTTTCTCATCAATGCTCCATCTAGTAGTGAGATTAATTTTATATATCAAGTAAAATTGCTTTATAACCTCACTTACCTTCAATTACTTCTCATTCCACTTACAACTCAAATTGCTAATGCTTTTTAAAATGCAATCAGATTTTATCAAAATAAATGTTTCTATCAATGACACCAGTTAATGTTCACATAGTTACCTACATCAAGATCCAAGAAATTCTCATTATTCTTTTACCTTTTTTTTTCAATCTTACACAACCACTTGGGCACTAAGTTCTGCTGAATTTACCTTAAAAATCCCATTCCACCTTGATACTGTCTTAGGTTTTTGTCACCACTATCTCTGCCTTGGATTCCAAGCAAAGACAGTTAAAGTAGTTTCCTCGCCTTCTGCCTTGGTTTTTCTGCAACCCATTCTTCCCTGAAGAGTCAGTTATTTCTCTGAGGTTCTATTTCAGTCAAATTACTCTGTTCATTGCTTTCTATTATTTAGATGACAATATTCCAGGCCATCTGAGATACTGTCTCAGCCTTCCTCTTGGTTCTCTTTTATTTCCTGCCCTGTTCCTTTTACTTCAGCTGTTGTGAAGTTTTCTCAGAACCCCAGGCATGCAGTGTTGTATCTAATCTTGGAGCAGGTTTAGCTTATGCCTCAGAATGGTCCTTACTGCACTCTCATGCTACCCATGTATCTCTCCAGACCCTGCTCAGGCATTCCCATCAAAACACTTCCTCAGAAACTCTGCTTTGTGGAGAAGATCCTTTCAAGTGCTCCCCCAAGACCTACTCCCTACTCAGACCTTACCCACACCACATTCTATTGTATTTGCCTGATTCTGTATTCAAATCTGCATCTTCCTTGGCAACCATAAGATTCCTGAAATCAAAGATTTGTTTCTTAATCACCTTTCTATCCTCAGCAGCAGCACAATTCCCAGACAGAATAAGTGCTGCTTACTGTGACTCCATAAAATTCATACACTGAATGAAATTTAATCTTCAGTGTGATGGAACTTAGAGTTTAGACCTTTGGGAATTGATTAGGCCATAACTATGAAACTGTCATGACTGAAACTAGTGAAAAAGGCTCAAAAAGCTCCCTGAACCCTTCTTCCACGTGGGGTTATAGTGAGAAGATGATCATCTGTGAATCAGAAGCTGACCCTTGTTGAGCATTTCTTGAGACTGACATTTACATTAATTGATTATCAGTATTTTTTAATATATAAACTGAAATCTATAAGTTTCTCTCTTACTTTTCCACAAGATACTTATATATCTTATCATCACTACTATTCAAGTTTAAATACTTTCTAATTTCAGTTAGGCTATTTTTGACTCATGTATTTTTTTGCCAGTCTTTTCCTAAACGTTTAGTAATTTTTGTGACCTACTATTTTTTCCTACCTAAGTATTGTTTATTCAGCATTATTTCAGCACCCTCCTAGACCAAATATGTAATAATAAAACTCTTTCTCACCTGACTGAGCTGAGATTTTGGCCTTCTCCTGCCATTGTACTGAGATGTACACCACTAATGCTCCTGGTTCTCCGGCCTTAGACTAGGACTGGAATTTACAGTGTCAGCTTTTCTGGGGCTGAGGCTTGCAAAGGCAGACAGCAGAATACAGTATTTCTTAGGTTCCATAATGGTATCAACCAACTCCTTATGATAGCTCCCCCTCCCTCTCCCTCTTCCTGTCCCTCTTCCCCCTAAACCTCCCTCTCTTTCTCCCTCCTCGCTCTGTGTGTCCCTCCCTCCCTCCCTCTCTTTCTATCCTTCTTTCTCTGTGTCTTTCTTTGTCCCTACCTCTCTCTGCCCATCTCTCTGCTTTTGTCTCTTTCTGTCTCTCTCTCTGTCTCTCTCTCTCTATCCCTCTTTCTCTGTCTGTCTCTCTGTTTCTGTCTCTGTCTCTGTCTCTCTCTCTCTCTCTCTCTCTCTCTCTGTCTCTCACACAAACACACACACACACCTCCTATTGGTTCTGTTTCTCTGGAAAAGCCTAATTCAATGTGAGATAGAGATTAAATGATATTTCATTTTCCATCTTGATATTCCATTGATCTAGTACAGTTTACAGAAAGTACAATCTTTCTCCATTGCCCTGCAGTGTCAACTCACTATAAATTAGTTGTCCTTACGTGTAGTCTGTTTCTTAACACTGTATTCTGTGCCTTTCATTAATTTTTCTATGTCTATCTAACTTTACAAAGCCTTATTATAACTTTACAATAAATTATATAAAGAAAATAAGTTATCAGATTTTATTCTATTTCATCAAGATTGTCATACCTATTCAGGCCTTTTTAACTTTCCATAAAAATTTCAAATCAGTTTATCAAGTTTGATAGAAAAATAAACTACCCAAGATTTTGATTGAGGCTACAATGAAGCTACAGATACACTGGAACAAGGGATTGATGTCTTTAAAATACTATTAAATTCATGAATATGTTTTCTCTCCCATTGTTTGGTATATCTTTAATCTCTGCTAATAATATTCTATAATTTTCTATGCCTACATATATTTTGCATCTGTTTCTAGGTATTGGAACACATGGGTGCTATTAAAAAACACATATTTTAAATTTCATTTTCTAATATTTTGATTTACAGCCTATAAAAATACATTTGATTCTTCTTATTATTCTTGTAGTATTTATTAAATTTATATTTCATACAATATCATGTGTACTAAGGTTTAAATCAACTGAATTAATCCTTCAACTGAAAGGTGATCAGGACAAAGGAACAGGTATTTCACTCAATCAGTTTCACCTGTGCTCCAGAGGCTCTAAACTCCTCACAGACAGACACAAGGTCCCAGTGGTGCCACACTCGGGGGCTCACTACGCCTAGCCACCTGGGTTCTGGAGGCTCTGAACTCCACCCAGCCAGGCACAAGGTCTTAGTGCCACACCCAGGGGGTGTGTCTATGCTAGCCCCCTCAGTTGCAGAGGTTTGGAACTCCACTCAGCCAGATTCTAGCCCCCAGCAACATGCTCCAGGGGTGTGCCCCTGCTAGCTACAGGGAGGATACAAGCTCTCCCCAGCCCAGTGTCCCACAGTAACCCATAAAAGTACATCAGGGGAATAAACGGCCAGCCTCACAGACCACAGAATACAAGGATCTGCTGCCATAGTTTGGGAGTGTGCCCCAGCTAGCCACAGGGTTATTGGAAGATCAAAGCTCTACCCAGCACAGTGTTCCAGTGTAATCTATCAGGCAGCTCCCTGTCCAGTCACACAGGTCCCAGAGGAAAATGACAAAATGAAAGAACAAGATGCAGTCTCAGTCCTCCAGCCCAAACATAACAAACCCAAGAAACACTGAAATAGAAGACACTGGGAATCACACAATTGAACTTTCTGAAGTGATAGCAACTGAAGTAAAGAAACAACTCCTTGAAGCTATAGAGGAAATCAGATCAGAAATTATCTCTCAGGTAAAAAATGAAATGACAAACATTATGAAAGAAATGCTGTGTGTATCTGGAGAAGATTAAGTTAAAAAATAGAAGAACATAAGAAAATGATGGAAACTTTGAATGAAAAATACAAGACATAATTAGAATTGAAACAGATCCAAAGGGATATTCAGGAAATTAAAAATTCCATTGAAAGTTGGCTACTGTGATAAAATCAGCATGGTGCTGGAATAAAAACAGACCTGAAGATCAATGGAATAGATTAGAAGATACAGTCACAACTACAAACACACTCAGCTGCCTCATCTTTGACAAAGGGCCAAACATGTACATTGGAAGAAAGATACCTCTTTAATAAGTGGTTGTGGAAAAACTTTTTCTATATGCCAAAAACTAAAACTAGATGCATGTCTATCACTATGCACTAAAATAAAGTCAAAATGGATGAAAGATCTGAATATTAAAACAGAGACACTAAATCTACTGGAAGACAAGTAAGGTAAAAATCTTGATGACACAGGAGTAGGCAAAGAGTTCAGGAACAAAAAATCAAAATGCACGGGAAATACTTCCCAGAATCAACAAGTGGGATCTCATCTTACTAAAAAGTTTTTGCATGTCAAAGGAAATCCCCAACAAAGTGAAAAGAAAACCCTCAAATTGGGAAAATATCTTAGCCAACTGTCCCTAAAACAAAGGACTTCTATCTAAAACATATGAAGAACTTTTAAAAAATCAGGCCCCCAAAATTCAAGGATGCAATCCAAAAATGGGTATCTCAGTGGCAGAAATACAAATGGCAAGTAAATATATGAAAAAATGTTCAACATCAATGGTCATTTGGGAAGTACAAATTAAAACAACACTGAGATTCCAGCTCGCACCCAAAAGAATGGCCAAGATCAAGAAATCAACCAATAACAAATGATGGAGGGACTGTGGGGAAAAAGGAACTCTCCTCCACTGTTGGTGGGAGTGTAGGCTGGTGCAACCACTGTGAAAATCAGCGTGATGATTCCTCAAGAAGCTAGAATCAGAGATTCCATTTGACACAGCTATCCCACTTCTGGGCATTTTTCCAGAAGAACTGAAAACATCATACCACAGTGATATATGTGCACTCATGTTTATAGCAACAAAATTTGTGATAGCCAAATCTTGGAAACAACCCAAATGCCCATCAATCAAGGAATGGATAAAAAGGATGTGGTATTTTTATACAATGGAGTACTACTCAGCTATTAAGAAAGATTGCTCTGAGACTTTTGTGAGTAAATGGACATGACTTGATATTTTACTCATAAGTAAAATAAATCAAACTCACATGTGTAATTGCCTAGAGTCTCCGTAATGTAAGAAACTGAAAAAGTATATATGATCCAAAATCTACAATAAATACTGTGCAAGGGTAAGAAACTGCTCAAAGAGGAAAAGTAATTGGGATAGAGGAAAGGAGGAAAGAAGGAATGGGGAAAAAAAGACATAAATTTTGTAAATGTATATATAAGATAGCTAAAATGACTATACTACTAAGTGAATTAGTTATTGAAAAAGCACAGTTAATGCTCATATAATCAGGTCAATTTTACATGTCTGTATCTGTTAATCTAAACAACCCTTTTGAAGGTAACAATATGCAATATTGCAACCATTGTCAAATTTCTATCATATTTTTGCAAACCTATAACGTTATTGTGTTGGATTTGTTGTTGTTGCCTCTTTTGCTTTTTGTTTTTATTTTCTGTGTCTTTTTTCCCTTACAAAAACAAAAACAAACAAACAACAACAAAAAAAATGGTCTTTCATTGTACTTTTCTTCTGTCTTATATTCTAAATGTTTAGTCAAAGTTTTCATAAATTTTTTGACATTCTAGGGCTATCCAGCAATATGTTACTATTTTTAAATTAGTCTGGAGGTTACAACATGTATTGTTGACTTGTTAAAATTGAGTGTAATGGTAACTTCATCGCTTTGCAATAGTATAAGAACCCAGGAATACTGTAACTCAATTGTTCATCTTACTTGTGAAATTATTATCACATATTTTAATTTTACATATACTTCAAACCTATCAAACAATTTATACAATTAGTTTTTATGTAGATATATTCAAATGCTACCTTTTGCTTTGCTTTTTCCTCTTTAATGCATTTGCCTGCTTCTATCTGCATCATTTCATTTCTGTCTAAGGAAACTCTCTCAAATCTTTTCTGTTTTGGTAGCTAACCAATATTAATTATTCTTTTCAATTTCCCAGATTTTCTAGTTACTCATGGAAGGAATTTGATCTGAAATAAACTACTCTGCCATTGCTAGAAATTCTTTACCAGTTACGGTAAGCCCTTTATTCAAATGATCACATTTGAAAGGTAGGAACTGAGAAATGGCATATAGTGATTTAATTAGTAAAAGTATCATTTCAGTTACACTCATGTAAATACTGTATGAGGGTCAGAAACAGAGTTGAAGAGACCTCTTAAGGAATCATTGCATTGTACCTATTCTATTAGCTATTGAGAGATATGTTAAAATTTTAAAATCTCATTTTGTATGCTTCATTTGTACTTTTATGTAAATTTTTGCTACATCACATCCAGCACAGATATTCATTTATCTGCTTAATATCTCCATGTAGATATCTAGCATATTAAGCATAAAGTCTGTCCTTCCCATCACCTTGCCCCTAGCAAGGTTTCAATCTACACCATTCACATCTTACCTGGTTATAATGTGCATCTTTTAGCTGCTTATCTCTAAATTTTTGGATTCATCTTTCATTCATAATTTTTCTTTTTATACATCAATTTAATGTGTCAGAAATTCTATTGGCTTTATTTTCACAATTTTATCTAGAAATCAACCATTTCTCTCCATATATACTGTTATTAGGACTTTTATCTGAACTACTATTATATCTTTCCTGGATTACTACGATGCAGTAATTCCCTCAAAGATCTCCCTGTCTCTATTTCTGACTCCTATACCCCATTCTCAATATTACAGCTAAAATAATACTTTTACTAGTTAAATTGCACTGTGCTACTTTACAGCTCCTACCTCCAAAATGTGACCATTTGAATAGTGAAAGAATTTACTGTAACTTGCGTATTGTTCTTTCCTTGCCTCTTTCACCTTATGTTTTTCCATTTCCACTGTGTTCTTTCAGACTGGCTTCGTTGCTGTTCTTGAAATAAATAGAACAACTTCCAGACTGGAAGAAAACATTTGAAAACTATACATGTGGCAAGCAGTTAATATCCAGAATATTTAAGTAACTCAAACAACTCAATAGCAAAAAGACAAAGCAAAGCAAAACAAACGTACAAATACAAATAAGTCAATTTTGAAAAGTATGAGACTGCATATGAATTTCTCAGAACAAATGTACAATGGCCTGCAGGTACAGAAAAATTGCTCAAGATCATTAATCATGAGGGAAACTAAATCAAAATCACCATGAGTTATTGCTTCACTCTATTTGGCATGGCTATTATCAAAAGATAAAATCAAATGCCAGCAAGGAAGAAAAGGGGAACTTCTATACATGGTTCATGAAACTGTAAATTAGTACTGTATATTTATAGAAAAACACCATTGTATAAAGCAGTAAAAAGTTTCTTCAAAAAATCTAAAAATAGAACCATCACATGATCCAGCAATCTCTCCACTGAGTATGTATCACAAGGAAATGGAATCAGTATGTTTAAGAGATGTCTGCAGTCTCAGGTTTACTATAACACTATTCTCAACAGTCCAGGTATGGAATAAGGTTAAATATATATTGATTGAGGGATAGGTTTTTTAAAATGAGGTGTATATGCACAATCAATACTTGATATGCATAAAAAAGAGGGACACCCTATCATTTTTAACAAGGATGAACCTGAAACAAAAGATTAACTAAAATAAGCCAGACATAAGACAAATAACATATGACCTCACTCATATGTGGAATCTAAAAAAGTTTATCACATAGAAGTAGAGGGCAAAACAGTGGTTATCAGAGACTGGGAAGGGCAGGAAGGAGGAAATGGGAAGTTGGTTAATGGGTACAAAGTTGTAATTGGGTAAGAGTAATAAATTCTGGTGTCCTATGGTACAATAGGGTGACAATGTAATATATTATGTATTTTGAAATAGCTGGAAATTTTTAAATGTTTTTTCCATAAAGAGATGATGACTATGTTTATTGGCCTGATATAGTCATTATACATTGTACATGTATCAAAACCATTAAATATGTGTCAATTAAAAGTGTTAAAGAAAGCTCACAGGATATTCTCACTTCTCCAAGTCCTTGCTCTAGCTATTTCATTGAAGTCTTTTCCTTCATACACGCTCTTTGTTGTTTTTATTTGGTTTTTGGGTTTGTTTATTTATTTGTTTGGTACTGGGAATCCAACTCAGGACTTCTCTATATACTCTTTCAAATAATTTTTACTCTCTGAAGCCATTGCTCAGATCCCACTTTCTCAATAAGGCCTTTTATGAGTAGTCTGTCTTAAGTTGTACTTATTCATTCTGCATTGCATGCTCAACCCCTTTTTCCTGCTATAATTTTTCCATTTCTATTTTTTTATATTGGATTTTCACCTTCTAAAATAGAATGTGTTTGTTTTTATGATTTACTTTTATTTATCTTTACCTAATAGAGTATATGCTCCAAAAAGAAAAGGGTCTTTGTGCTTTTCATTAGCATATTTCAGAAATTCTAAACAATGGTTGACATATAACAGGCTTGCCACACACATTTGTTGAGTGAATAAGTGACTGAATGAATAAGTGCTTTTCTCTTTCTATAGGATGATCCTGCTTAGAAGATGGATGAGTTGTTTGGCTATCTTGAACCATGAGATCAAATACCATTCCCTATGGTATCGATGTTCCTTTGCACAACAATCACCACAAACTTGGTGAGTTAAAAAAGTGCAAATTTACTCTCACAGTTCTGAAAGCAGTAAGTTCAAAACTAGTATCACTCAGCCAAAATCAGAGCGTCCAGAATCTTATTCCTTCCAGAAGTTCTAGGGAAGAAAAAATTCCTTGAATTCAGAAATTCAGAATTTAGACTGGAATTTGTAGGCATGTGGCCATATCACTCCAATCTTCAACAAGACTAGCACCTTAAAATCTGTCTTTAGACAGGATCATGGCTAATGATAATGAAAGGAAAAATCCCTTAAAAATAATAAGGGACCATGAAATAACAATTTAACAGCTCCAAAATAGTGCAAATAAAAACCATAAAACTCTCATAGCTGTCAAGGAAGAAGCAGGAGTCAACACAAATGACATAAAAAAAAAACTATTTGCAGAAGAAATAGCTGAAAATTTTCCAAGCATAGGAACAACATGGGAATCTGACATACAGATAAGTAAGGAATATAGAACTTCAAGCAGTCATAAGCAAAATAAATCTATACCCACACATATAATAATCAAGATCCCAGAAATTTAGCACAAAAACAGAACATTACAAGCTGTTAGAAAAAAAAAAGATCACCTATGAAGGAAAGACCATCAGAATCACAGCCTACATCTCAACACAAACCCTCAAGTCAAAAAAAGCTTGGAGTGAAATATTTAAAGCCCTAAAATAAAACAGATTGATGCATCCTGCAAAACTATCTTTCAAAATTGATGAAAAATAAGATATTTCAATGATAAAGGACAACTGAATAAATTAACGTCAACCAAACCAACCTTAGAAAGAGTACCACAAGATATTCTAGATAATGATAAAAATGATTACAGTTCCAAAAATACCATCAGAAAGAAACAACCAGGCAGAGCAAGCAATTGAACAGAGAGAAAAAGCAGGGAACCAACAACAGGAAAATAACATGACAAAGTTAAACCAGTACTCCCAGGTCCTGATGGATTCACTGCTGAACTGTATAAGAAATGTAGAGAAGATTTAACACCAATACTCCTCAAGTTCTTTAATGAAATTGAAAGGGAAACAATTCTCCCTAACTCATTTCTGGAGGCAAGTATACTCTGATACCAAAGCCAGAAAAAGACCCAAACAAAAAAGAAAATTACAGGTCAGTCTCCCTAATGAATATAAATAAAAAACTTCAATAAAATACTAGCAAAAAACTACAGCAAATCTGTCTTAACTATTTTTTAATATACATACACATACACATATACATGCCTTCATCAAGATTATACAGCACAATCAAGTGGGTTTCATCCCAGGAATGCAAGGATGGTTCAACATATACAAATCAACAAATGTAATACACCATATCAACAAAGCCAAAGAAAAAAATCACATGATCATCTCAACAGATGCAGAAAAAACTCTAGATAAAATCCAACACTCATTCATGATGCTGGACAGAAAATTGGAATAGATGGTCTCTGCAGAAAATTGGAATAGATGGTCTCTACCTCAATCTGATAAAAGCCATCTATGACAAACCAACAGCCAATATCAGACTAAATGAATAAAAACTGAAAACGTTCACTCTAAAATCAGGAATAAGACAAGGCTGTTCACTATCACCACTCCTATTCAGTATAGTTCTGGAAATATTAGCTAGAGAAATTAGACAAAAGAGAGAAATAAAAGAAATAAAGATAGGAAAAGAAGAAGTTAAATTATCATTATTTGCAGATGACATGATATTCTACAAAGAAGACCCCAAAAACTCCACCAAAAGACTACTAGAGTTAACAAGCAAATTCAGCAGCATAGCTAGTTACAAAGTCAACACTCAAAAATCAATAGCACTCCTTTACACAAACAACAAACTTACTGAGAGAGAAATTAGGGAAACAACACCTTTCACAATAGCATCCAAAGATATTGAAATACTTAGGAATCAATGTAACAGAAGACATAAAAGATATATACACTGAAAATTATAGTACTTTAAAAAATGAAATGGAAGACGATATCAGAAAATGGAAAGATACTCCTTGTTTATGGGTAGGAAGAAGCAACATAGTGAAAATGGCCATATTCCCAAAGCTCTTATGCAGACTTAATGCAATCTCAATCAAAATACCATTAGCATACCTCACAGATCTACAGAAAACATTCCTGAAATTCTTTTGGAAACAGAAGAGACCTAGAACAGCAAAAGCAATTCTGAACAACATAGGCAAGGCAGGAGGCATCACAATTTCTGACCTGAAATTATACTACAAAGCTACTGTGATAAAATCAGCATGGTACTGGCAAAAAAAAAAAAAAAAAACAGACCTGAGGATCATTATAATAAGATTGGAAGATGTAGACCCAACTACAATCAAACTCAGTCACCTTATCTTTGTCAGAGGGGCCAAACATGTTTACTGAATGAAAGACAGCCTCTTTAATAAATGGTGCTGGAAAAACTGACTTTCCGGCCGGGCGTGGTGGCGCACGCCTTTAATCCCAGCACTCGGGAGGCTGAGGTAGGCGGAGCATTGTGAGTTCGAGGCCGGCTTGGGGTACAACGCGAGTGCAAGGCCGGCCTGAGCTACATAGTGCGACCCTGCCTCAAAAAATCCAGGGCCGGGAGTTTGGCTCAGTGCCTTAAGCGCCTGCCCTGGCAGGCGCGAGGTTGTGAGTTCAATCCCCGGTGCCACAAAAAATAAATAAATAAATAAATAAAAAATAAAACAAATAAAAAAAACTGGCTTTCCACATTTGAAGACTAAAACTAGACCCTTGTGTAACACCATGCACTAAACTAAAGTCAAAATAGATCAAAGTTCTAGATTTTAAAACACAAATCTACTTGAAGAGGAAGTAGGTAGAAATCTTGAAGATGTATGGGGTAGGCAGAGAATTCATGAACAAACCCAGACTTCATGGGAAGTACTTCAAAGGATCAGCAGGGATCTCATCTTACTCAAAAGTTTTTGCACATCAGAAGAAATCATTAATGGAATGAAAAGACAATCCACAAAATGGGAAAAAAAAATTTAGCCAACTTTCCCTCAGACAAAGGACTTCTATCTAGAACATAGAAAGAATTGAAAAATAATCAGGCCCCCTAAATTCAAAAACCCAATCCAAAAATGGGCATCTAAGATGAATATGTACTTCTCAAATGAAGAAATACAAGTGGCAAATAAATATATGAAAAAATGTTCAACATCATTAGTCATTCAAGAAATGCAAATTAAGACAACAGTAAGATTCCATTTCTCTCCAGGAAAAATAGCTATCATCAAGAAATCAACCAGTAACAAATGCTGGTAGGGCTGTAGGGAAAAAGGAACCCTCTCCACTGTTGGTGGAAGTGTAAACTGGTAAAACCACTGTGAAAATCACTGTGGAGATCCCTCAAAAACCTAGGATTGGAAGTCTCATTCAATCCTGCTGTTCCCCTTCTGGGTATTTTCCCAGAAGAACTGAAAACATCATATCATAGTGATGTATTTGTACCCATGTTTATAGCAGCAAATTTGTGACAGTTGAATTTTGGAAAGAGTTCAAGTACCCATCAACCAAGGAATGGATTTAAAAAGATGTGCTATTTTTATACAATGGAGTACTACTCAGCTATAAAGAAGCATAAACTCAAGTCTTTTGTAGGTAAATGGATGCAACTTGAGACCATACTTATAAGTGAAATAAATCAGACTCGCATGTGTAAACATCATATTGTATCCCTCGTGTAAAAAACTGAAAGAGTAAGTAAGATTCAAAATGTACAATAAATATTGTGAAGTGAAAGGGGGAGAAACTGCTGAAAAGGAAAGAACAACTGGGATGGGGGAGAGGAGAAAAGAAAGAAGAGAAAAGATTACATAGATATGATAGGTAATTATTCTACTAATCACTATTAGTTCATCAAAAAGAATGGTTTGTGAATTCATTGTTTGTTCATTTTGTCATGCCTATATTTTGTAATCTGAGCAACCACTTTGAAGATAACAGTATGCAATATATTAACCATTGATAATCTCCTATTATTTTGTTTTGAAATTTTGTATCATTGTTTTTATTCCTTTGTTTTAAAATTTAAAAATCTGTTGTCTCTGTAGCTTCTGTCTTCACATTCCAGTATGTGTAGGGTGAGTGTATGGGTGTGTGAAATCTCCCTTTGATTTCACTTATGAGAAGAGGCATTTAAGACTCACCTGAATAATCAAATATAACCTCCCCTGCTTGGCAAGTGCGAGGTCATGTGTTCAATCCAAAAAACAAAGTACCAAAAAACAAACAAATAAACAACAACAGCAACAACAAAACAAATATTATCTCCCTATCCCAAGATCTTTCACTTCATCACATTTGCAAAAAATCTTTTCCCAAGTAAGGAAACATTTATGTTATTTCCAGGTATTAGAGCTGATATCTTTGGAAACCATGCCAACCTGCTACATCTATGGATGGTTAAATAGTAAATACAGTTCCCTTAGAACTCCATGGAGCACAGCTTTGTCAGCTTTAAAATCCTAACTATGAGAGATGAAGCTAAAGAGAAATAATCTTATTTTAAGGCACCATTATTTGGGTGACTCAAGCCAAATTGAATCCTAACAGAGAAGAGTTGATGAAGCACAATTAATATTTTTAATTGAACTCAGATTAACCTGATTTTTTCTTTACTTGGGAATGAATTTTATTGACTCTATGTAATGTTGGATACTTCGTGTTGATGAAAAACAGATACAAAATAACAAAAAAGGCATAACTTGAAAATAAATTTGGTAGATCTTTTTTAAAAACCTGAAACACCTCAAAAATAAAAAAAATTAATGTAAAGAAATATAATTATGGAGCTAGTTAGAATTGCTGATCCATACGAAAACACATTTATAGCTGAACAGGTATCCTCTTCACAGAACGTTCTCAGGAGCTGAATAAGGAGGAGATTGCACGCCTGCTCTGAGTCACAGAGGCATAAATGTGTGCATGGAAGCATATTCTAAACAAACTGTGTATTTGATAAGTATGAATGGAGGAGAACTGAAATGTTCAACTTTTTAAATAGAAAACTGCCTCTTTAACCTAGTTGTGAAAGCTAATATTTACTTTGACATGCATGTCAAGTGATAACTTAACAAGTTATTGAACAATTACACATCTGTAAAATAATCCTCAACTAGATTTCACAGATATCTCTGAGGGAAAGGTATTATTGGGGTTTTCAATTTCAAAGTCTTAGGAGTTTAGATACATGAAAAAGAGTTTAGCAAGCTGTGGAATCCAATGAACATCTGTGTTTAGACACTGCCTGTTAGGTCCTATTATTAACTGTTGGGTAAAACATCTCAGACCAAAATAAACTTAACATGTGATAAATATACATACTAAACACTATGATGTTATACTTAACTAAGCTATATTGGCTTCTAGTTCCTTGACTATCATATATAGACAATATAGCACCATAACATTTATTAACATACCAAATATTTATGTTCTGGACTTTTCTATAAACTATCTTCAATTAGCTTACCTAGTAATTAATGCATCACAATCCAGCCAGCTGCCCAAACCAAAAAGGTTTCTTCTCTGGTTTTCCTCTTCACATTCAGTGGGAGACTAAGTCCTAGTTATTTAATATCTTCTTCCCCATTACTGCTGTATTCAAACTATCATCTCTCATTTATTAAGCTTCTAAATGAGCTCCATGCTTGTATTGACGCCGTTAGTACATTCTCCAACCTGCATTTAGAGAAATTAAAAGTGTAAATATATCATTTTGCTTATAAAAGTGTTGGTGAGGCTGTTGGGCTGAACTTGTGGGCTGTTGGGCTGAACTTGTGGACAGAACCAGGGTCGGGTCTGCGTCACTCGCGCTGCCCCACCTAGCCTGCTGGGACCGGGAGGCCTTGGCTCCCACCCAGTGAAGGAGGAGGCTCTACCCGCACTCCCTGGGAGGCCGCCCTTCCTTGCTGCACATGGGACCCAGCCTACCAGGTCTCGCGATCCTGCACGCTGCAAGAATCAGCGTGAACCTCTGGGGAACGCCAACCAGCCTCGCAGGACACAGAGCTACATAGATTCCAGAAGAAAATGACAAAACGAAAGACCAAGAGGCAGTCTCAGTCCCCAAGCCCACAAAGAACAAACCCAAGAGACACTGAAATGGAAGATAGTGGGAGTCAGACAAATGGACTTTCTGAAATGATAGAAAATGCAATAAAGAAACAGCTTGAAGAAGCTATAGAGAAATTCAAATCAGAAATACTCTCTCAGCTAAAAAATGAAATGAGAATCATTATTAAAGAAATGTTGTGTGTATCTAAAGAAGAGCAAGATAAAAACATAGAAGAACTTAAGAAAATGATCGAAACCTTGAATGAAC
>RJWM01027812.1:13789-26623 GCA_004363535.1 Dasyprocta punctata | reverse complement strand
GCCTAACACACTTTGAGGCCATTAATTAGTAAAATAAAGGTTACTTGAACATAAGCACTGCGATACTGCAACAGTTGACCCAATAAGCAAGATGGCCGCTCACAGGGCATGGACATGCTGAACAGAGACGGCTCATAATCCTGTGTGGAGTACAACAGAATTGTGTTATATTAAGCTACTCAGAATGGATGTAATTTAAAAGTTAGGAATTGTCATTTATGGAATTTTCCTTTTATTATTTTGGACTGCAGTTAACCACAGGTAACTGAAAAAACAAAGTGTGAAATCATGGATAAGAGGAGTCTCTTGTATTATTTGAGTTAAAACTTTTAAGTTAAAATGCTTGACATCTCCTGCTTAAAATACATAGTCAAAGTACATCTCCTGCCAATGACTACATGCTTTTTGGAGGTATTTCTGACTGACATTTCTATCTGATTGACTTTTGTCCTTGTTTGTAGTGAATTTTCATCTTCAGTGAATAATAGAAATTAATTTAGAGCCGGGCGTGGTGGCGCATGCCTTTAATCCCAGCACTCGGGAGGCTGAGGTAGGCGGAGCGTTGTGAGTTCGAGGCCGGCTTGGGCTACAGCTCGAGCACAAGGCCTGCCTGAGCTACATAGTGCGACCCTGCCTCAAAAAACCCAGGGCTGGGAGTTTGGTTCAGCAGCTTAAGTGCCTGTCTGGCAGGTGCGAACCTGTGAGTTCGATCCCTGGTGCCGCAAAAAAAAAAAAAAAAAAAAAGACATTAATTTAGGATGGATCAAATTGCCTAAAATCATAATCTTAGAAGAAAACATAGGTGTAAATCTTCTTGACCTTGGTGTAGGCAATTTTTTAAAGATGAAACACCATGAGTATAGGCCACCAAAGAAAAAAATAGATAAATTATACATCATCAAAATGAAAAACTTTTCCTGGCAAGCATGGGGTCGTGAGTTCAATCCCTGGTATCAAAAAACACAAACAAACAAAAAAAGCTTTAAACTGGGCATGGAGGCAGATGCCTGTAATCCCAGTATTTGGGAGGCTGAGGCAAGAGGAGTGCCATGATTCATGTTTGGGACCAGTCTGGACTACATAGTGAGTTCAAGCCCAGCCTGAACTACAAAGGGAGACCTTGTCTCAAAAAAAAACAAAAAACAAAAAAATTAAAAATTTTAGTCTTTGAAAGAATACTTATGGTTAAGGTGAAAAGACTGCAGAGAATAGGAGAAAATATATGATAAATTCTAATATCCATGATAGTGAGGAATATTATAACCCACATAAGACAGTCCAATCTTTTTTTTTTTTTTTTTGGTACTAGGGATCAAACTCACGACCTTGTGCTTGCCAGGCAGGTGCTTTGCCACTGAGCTATGTTGCCAGCGCTACAATCCAACTTTTAAAAATGGGCAGAGGATCTGATCGTGGTGGAACATGCCTCTAAACACTGGGAGGCAGAGGCAGAAAGACCACAAGTTTGAGCCCAGCCTGCCTGGGGAACTTAATGACTTAGTGAGAAGTTGTCTCAGAAAAGGGAGATGGAGTGGGGATGTAGCTCAATGCTAAGGCCTTGGATTCAATCTCCAGTAGCACAAAAAGCAAAAACAAAAAGCTAAGGCAAAGAAAATGAACAGATATTTCCCTTAAGAGATACACAAATGGCAAACACATGAAAAGATGCTCAACCTCACTCTTCATCAGAAAAATGAGAATCAGTGTCACACTGAGGTAATCCATATCCTTTAGAGTAACTACTCAGAAAGAGGGACAATAGTAAGTGTCGACTGGGTGGCGGAGAAACTGGCAACTTTATGCACTGTTGATGGGATGTGAAATATTGCAGCCACTTGGGAAAACAGTCTGGCAGCTCTCCCAAAAGTTGTAGAGTTACTATATGAGCCAGTATCCATTTCTAGGTGTGTACCCAAAGAATTGAAAGTATATTCAAGCAAAAACTTGCACACATATGTTTATAAATATATTTATTTATAGATGTGTTACTCAAAAGCCAAGAAAGTGGAGCCAGCCCAAGTGTCCATTACTGATAAGTAGATGAAACAAAATGTTGTTGAGTTACTACTCAGCCATAAAAATGAATGCAGTCCTGACACATACAGCATCATGGAAGAACCTTGGAAACATGTGCCATGAAAGAGGCCAGACTCAAGAGGCTACCTAGTATATGATTTCTTATATGTGAAAGGTCCAGAGCTGATGAATCATAGAGGCAGAAGTTAGATAGCAGGTGCCAGGGACTAAGGAGAAATGAATGTAACTGCTAAGGACCTCAGATTGGTTTATGGGATGAGGAAAGTGTTCTGGAGTTTGATGGTGATGATTGTGTACCATGCGAATATGTTAATAGGGAGAATTTGATAGTATGCAAATCATGTCTCAAAAAAGTAATAACCTTGTTCATATATGTAAATACTTTTTAAAGGTTTTGAGAAGCCACATATATTTGGTATTATGTTTACTGGTATAATGAGATTAAACAAAATTTTCTAAATTTACTGGCACACCTAAAGTGGTATAGGCTTTAAAGAACAAAGTATGTAACTCAAAATTATTGTTTTTTTAGCTTACTAGATGTCTTAGTTACTTTTCACTCATTGCCAAGACAGAATACCTGATGCCCAAAATTAGGGAAGGAAAGGTTTATTTCTTACAGTTCTTGGGGGTTTCAGTCCATACTCAGTTGGCTCCAAGGCAGCGTGGCATGGCGGGGCCGCCATTCATGGCAGCCACCAAATAGCAAGGTGAACCGGCAAGAGAGAGAATGAACAAAGATACGCGTTCCTTCCACCCTTAGTCTGTATGTCAGCTTTGCCCCTGGGTGGATGCAGCTCTCACGTCGCCATTCCCAGTGCCAGACAACAAACCAATCACAAACGCCAGACTCAGCCCTGTCCATGCCACAATTATATGAGGTTTTGGGGGGACACAAGGCCGACCACACTACAACACTAGCCTTCTCCCACTTCCTATCCCCCAGATTGCCTAAAATACTGACTGGATTTGAATGACACTCCTGGGACTCCTTCCCAAATTCTCAAGTAATGCATGTTAAGCATAGCTCAATATTTGTTTACAGTTTTTCTTTTAAAATAAAATTTACAAAGAAAAGCAGAAACCACAAATATATACTTGAGTTTTCACACATGAATGTCTCTGTGACTCAGACTCTTGTCAAGATACAGAACATTTATCATCACACCAGAAAATTCGCATGCCCTTTTTCATTTGACCTCTGCTATACTCAAGAAACAACCGCTGTTCTGGTTGCTTTCTATCATAGATTACTTTTGCTTATTCTAGAACTTCATAGAAGTGAAACAATGCATAATGTACTGTTTTATGTAAGGCTTCTCACTCGGCATAGTTGAGATTATTATATTGCTATATATGTCATCAGTGCTTTTTTATTGCTTGATAGTGTAAACAATACATCGTAGAAATAAACAACATTCTGCTGGGTGTGGTGGTGCACACTTGTAATTCCAGCCTTTCAGAGGCTGAGGCAGGAGGTCGAGGCCAGTTTAGGCTACAAATGAGTTTAAGGCCAGCCTAACTGCATAGCACAACCCTTTCTCAAAAAGACAAAGAAAGAAGGAAGGAAGGAAGAAAGGAAAAGGAAAAAAGAGAAAAGGACATTTTTACCTATCCCTTCTACTGATGGACACCTGATCTGTTTCTAATTTTTGGCTGTTATGAATAAAGCTGGTATAAACGTTGTTATACAAATCTTTTTGTAAACATAGGTTTTTATTTCTCTCATAAATACTGTGCAGTGGAACTGCTGTGTAATGAGATTAATTTTATGAAACTACCAGATCTTTTTCCAAAATTGTACCATTTTACACTCCCACCAGCAATGTATGAATATTCCAATTGCCTTGCATCCTTGCTGACGTTGTGCGTTGTTGATCTTTTTAATTTTAATCATTATGATAGGGTTATGATGTTTTTGTTTTGCATTTTAATTGACTATTGCATGTGGTTTCTCTGCATTTGATACTAAGTTCCATGAAAATCTGGATAACCAACTGTATCCCTCTTTTAATACATGTCACCATTCTTTCAGTATAGAAAATGTGAAACAAATATGAAATCATTGTGCTAGTAGATGTTTTAACACTTAATTTTGGAATTTGAAAAAAATTGAAGCCATGAAAACATGGTAAGTTTGACCAGAAAAATTGTTAGTTATACTTCATTTGAATAAGGAATTATTTCTGGGTACTGTGCTTAGCATGTGTAAGGTCTTTGGCTAAGCCCTCAACAATAAAGGAAAAAATAATTCTTAGACCAAGAACATATTCACATTGCTGATTTTCCATAGGTACAAATGATGCAAAATGTGCACCTGGCTCCAGAGACCGATGAAGACGACCTTTATTCTGGATACAATGACTACAACCCAACCTATGATACCGAGGTAAAAAAAAAAAATCTAGTTGTTTTTTTACATTGTTTTTTGTTGTTTGTTTGTTTTTGTTAACTGGCTCAGTTGATTCATGAAGACTAGATTCGAGGTTCTCTGCTTTTTTATGCTTAAGAGTAAATGAGGTGATTCAGAAACCTAGAAAAGTGCTCCTAGTGAAGGCTCTTAACTCGTACCCACAGTAAAAATGCAGCTGAATGAAAGATCATTAGAAAAGTTATGTTACTGTGTTAAGATAAATTATGTATTTGAATTCTTCAGCACTAGCAATATGAATGCATAAGGTAGACTTGGATCACCTGAGGATATCTAGTGCTCTTGAGTTTGAAATGCCATGTAGTTATCTTTCTTCTACTTAAATTTTATAAGTATTTTAAAGAAAAATATGAAATAGAGATATGAGTATAAAGAAAAATCAAAATCATAGAAACTACCACTACAGAAGCAACCATTACCTCATTGCTTGTTATGACTTGTGTCTGAGTGTCCCCACATGACCTCATGCAATCATAGGTGGGAGACTTTTTTGAGGTGGCTGGATCAAGAGTGTGTGATGCTGGGATTTAGGGGGTGTGATTACTAAATTAACCTACCGACTGCTTTGGCACGGTTCTGGGAGTTGGTAATGGAAGGCCCATCCTGGGTGTGCGTGCTACCTGCCCCAAGGACATGTGGCCGGGGTAGAGGGTGAGGCACAGAAAGAGGGCTGCTGTCATGCTGTCTGCTTTGCTACCTCGCTGCTTGCTGCCTTCTGCCTTCTACGAGCTGTTTCTCCTCTGTGACGCCCTCTGCCACGCCACCCTGCTTTGGAGCCAGCTGATTATGGAATGAAACCCTTACAAACGAAACAAATAAACCTTGCTTCTTTCAGCTTTGGATGTCAGGTATTTTGTCTGAGCAACAAGAAAAGTAACTAAGACAAGATTTGCATTGCCAAACATTTTTCCCTATGCAAATACCTGGGTATTGCCATAGTTCTGGAGAATGGAATCATGTTGTGTACTCTTTTCTGATCTGCTTTTGCGTGTCCACAAATGTTCCTTTTATGTCAACAAATCTCTATCGGCTTCATATTTAATGGCATAATAATTTCAAAGGTGATATTGTTAAGATAAATTTGAATATTTTAGATTTGTTTCCCTCTGTTTTGAAAGCTTTAGTTTCTGAATTGTAAGAAACCAGTGTGAGGAAAAGTAAGGATAGAGGGATATGGTTGTTAATGTATTTGTAAGTATAAGAAACCAATACTAGCATTTAGCTAGTATTTAGGATGTTGGGAAATCTAACCCTACTCTGGAGTTTTTCATGTGGCTTTTAGTAATTTTTAAAGTGTGTTTTTCTGGAGTAAAGCAATGATCTGGATTTGCTACCTATAAAGGAAACAAGAAAGAAAGTAGAAACCATTTACTTATTCTATATGAAATAAAAATCTAGGTGATGCTAATTATTAACAGAAAATTTAAAACATATAGAACATTAGAAGAAAATAGAAATGAAATAACATCCCGTTGCCAGAGATCACATACACTGAATGTATAAGCTGATATTTTGCTATATCTTGTCTCTTAATATACATAGATCCTTCTTGTATACAAACACACAATGTATACAGATATGATTATGTAGTCTTTCTAAAATTTGCATTATAACAAGCTTTTTCTGAAGTTTGCATAAATCAGTGAAACCATCTGTGAATAGATAAGCTTGATTGTGGCGACTTGATTGGCTTGGGAGCCACCTAGGGGACTGGTGGAGCACACTTCTGGGTATGTCTGGGTAGGTCACAGAACTGTGACCCTGGGTACTCTATCTGTTTCCTGGACCCTTTCTCTCTGGGCGATCTTCCCCTCTTCTGCTTCCTGCTGACCATGATCTAAGCAGTTTTCCTTCACTGTACCCTTCCACCAAGATATTTCTGGGTGGAGCTAGGTGACTGTGGACTAAAACCCCTAAAACAGGAGTCAGAATAAACCTTTAGTCCTTTAAATTGTAGAAGTCAGGTACTTTGTCCCAGTGATGAGAAAGCAGCTAATGTACCATTGAAACTTTCTTGTTCTCACTGTTATAAAAGTAAGACATGCTTACTGTTGAAAACAAACCTACCATCACTCAGGAATAGCTCGTATTAACATTTTGTTGTTCTTTTACTCATTTCTATACTTTTCTTTTTCACTATATTTAGGGCCAAACTAGCATTTACTTTTGTTTGCTTTTTTATATTCAACTACATCATAAGCAATGACTTATGATACTAAAATTTAAGTAAATATTATTTAATGCCTGAATAACACTGAAAATATAGTTGATTAGAAGTGTTTTCTCATCATAGGTTATTTTTCATAGTTTTTTGCAATTGTAAATAACATTGTAATAAACAATTTTTGCATGACTCATTTCCATATTTTGATCAAACATTTTTGGGATAGAGTCCCAGGGTGAAATTAATGGATCATGAAGATGATCACTTTTAAAGCACCAAAGAAACATCTTACCATCTCAGGTTGTCACAGTGTAACTTCATGATTTACTCTGAAGCAATACACAAGGTATCAGACCCAAAAATATGTGATTTATGCTTTTTAAATAAATTCTAATTAGCTATAATAGCATGTTTAACATATGTTCTAATCACTTGAAACTGTTGCTTCAGATGTTCATAGAATATGGAATTTGTTAGTAAAGGCATGAAGAAAAAGTTACAAAAAGTTATATTTGGAGTTTGTAACTGGACAATTTATTGACCATGCTTATTTATTTATTTATTTATTTATTATTTTTTATTTTTATTTTTTTTTATTTTTTTTTTTATTTTATTTATTTATTTTTTTTTTGCGGCACCGGGGATTGAACTCATAGCCTTGCGCCTGCCAGGGCAGGCGCTTAAGCCACTGAGCCAAGCTCCTGGCCCTGGTTTTTTGAGGCAGGGTCGCACTATGTAGCTCAGGTCGGCCTTGCGCCGCCTTGTGGCCCAAGCCGGCCTCGAACTCACAATGCTCCGCCTACCTCAGCCTCCCGAGTGCTGGGATTAAAGGCGTGCGCCACCACACCCGGCTATTTTTATTTTTTGGTACCAGGGATTGAACTCACAATCTTGGCTTGCCAGGCAGGCACTTGCGCCACTGAGCTAAATCCCTGGCCCTATTTTTTAAGACAGGGTTTCACTATGCAGTTCAGCCTGGCTTTGAACTCACTTTGTAGCCCAGGCTGGTCTGAAACTCACAATGATCCTCCTGCCTCAGCTTCCCATGTGCTGGGATTAAAGGCATGCACCACCACACCTGGCTTGACCATGCCTTTTTAGTTTGTTATTTAGTTATCATAGACTGAGCTAATTGATGAAATTTTGCTAATAGTTTAGGAATCTTTTTTTTTTTTTTGTACTGTGACTTGAACTCAGGGCCTCTCACTTGCCAGACAGATGCTGTGCTGCTGAGCTATATTGCCAGCCTAGTTTAGGAATCTTAGAGGAAAATCTTTTGCCAAAAGATTTGCCAAAATAGAAGTACTGTATGGTTAATTATCTTCGAGGTTGACTTTGGCTTTATACTTCAGATGAAACCTTCCCATTTTTACTGTTGAGAATTTTATACTTATTTAATTTTGTGTGGTTGATGTGAAAGATAAAGTAAAAGTTTAAAGAAGAATGCTTGTGTGTAATAGTTGTGTTTGAAGTGCACTGATTCAGCATCCTAAACATTTTATTTTCATTATCTGCAGACTTTACAAAGTTAATTGGTAGCGACTATTCTATGTGTATTGTTTGTTTTGTAATACTTGGCAAGTGTTTAGTCCATTTCCTATTGCTGTAACAACCTGCCTGAGACTGTGTAATACATAAAGAAAAGACATTTATTTAAATCACAGTTTGGGAGGCTAACAGTCCAAGATCAGGCCACTTCATCTGTTCATTCTCTGGTGGGAACCCCTTGGTTGTACCCTGCATAGTAAATGATGCCATGGTAGGGGTTCACACAAGAGGGACAAATCACATGGTGGGACAGGAAGCCAGAGAGTGCGGAAGGACCGGTTTTGCTCTTCTTTATCAACCCAGCAACTAATTCCACAACATCAGCAATAATCCCTTCAAAGAGAAGTGCCCCCAGTGACCTAATTACCTTCCGGTACCCCCAGTTCTTAAGGGTTCCCCATCTTTAACTCAGCCACACCGAGGACCAATCCTCCAGCATATGAACCTCCGGGGACGTGGTATGGTTTGTGTCTCGATGTTGCCTAAAAACCTTGTGTGGTAAGGCTTTTCAGAGATGGCTGGGTGTAGAGTTTTGTGACAGTGGGATTAAGTGCGATTAAGGGCGTGTGCTGCTGGGATGCGTGACTACCACCTGCGCTGAGGCATATAGTACGGAAGACAGAAAGAGGGCTGCTGTTAGTGTTGCTTGTCCTTCCTTGCTGCCCCGGTGCTTTTCCTGCCATGAATTCTTTCTCCTCTGTCTTGCCCCTCTGCCATGCCAACCTGCCTTAGAGCCAGTTGATTATGGACTGAAACTTCTACAAACTGTGAGCTAAATAAACCTCTATTGCTTTAACTTTGGGTGTCAGGTATTTTGTCTCAGCAACAAGAAAAAAGTAACTAAGATATCAAACCACTTATCAGCATATCAAACCACAACACCCACACATGGCAGGAAGCAGACTTTGTAGGAAGTGGGCAGAATAAAGTGTGAGCCCTGCGCTCATTGCGTGTCGGGAGTGTTAGAGCCAGAGCATGTGTCCAGAAGCAGGAGAGGAAGGCTGGGTGGAAGACTGACGATTGGTAAGATTGGGTGCATTTGGAGAGCAACCTTTGATCCCAGAAACCCAGCAACATTTATTTCTCTTCCTTGGCTAATGCTCCTTTAATTTCCTGAGGAGAAATGCAAATACTGTGTAGGATAAGAATTAGCAAAGCTAAATAGCTTTCATTTTGGTTAAGACTTTGGTTCCAAATGGCGGTGCAGATTGTGATACAGGGGAAAATATAACTCCTAATGTGCTAGGTGTCAGGTGTGTGGAGTTCATGTCCCCCCAAAGCTAGGGCTGAATTGTATGGAACAGTGGGGGGTAAGACTAGGAAAGATTTATTCAGAGATAGCTCTTGAGAGATAGGAGGGGACTTGGAAGTGGGTAAAAAAAAAAAATCAGGCGAATATATCATGGATCAAACTGTAATCAACCAATAAGAGTGCAAGTATAGCTGCGTACCTAATATTGATCTAATAGACAGACAGGTCATGTAACAAGAGTACACGAAAGAAACAAAGCCATTTGGGGTAAGGGGTGAGTCCAGATGCTCTGGTCACTCACCTGGGTGACCTCATTCCTATCGGGAATTTCCTGGACCATGTGATACCAATTATAGTCAAATCCCCTGGGGAGGCATGTAGGCCTGGTCATTGCATCTTTATCTTGAGGCCTGACTTTCTTCAGATGCACATCCAGTGACAATTCTGCTGTCTTTATTTTTTCTACTGACTTCCTTGAGAGCCCAGTCCCTCTCTGACTGTATATTAATTTCTCACTAACTTAACTATAATAGTTAAACCTGTAATAGTTGGGTGTGGTGGGCATTGTGTTTGCCTAGATTAGCTCCAGTCTGTCTCAGACTCTACCTCTGCAATGAGATAAAAAGGATTTTTTGCTTGGGAAGTAGAGATGGACAAAAGAAAGTGTTTGCTTCCTTTCTTATAGAGAATATGGCCTTTTCTGTCCTGCAGGTTTTCAGGTAAATCTCAGCACATGGGAAAAGAGAGAGAGAAAGATTATGGGCGTGAGGAGAAAGAAGAGAAATACGAATCTGTTTTCTTGCTTTCCTAGCTACCAGGAAAAAAGAGAAGAAAGGCCATATCCTTGTAATTTGATCTGTTAATCATGCGTTATGATATTACCCATTTGAACAGTAGTCAGTAAAATTCCCTTACAATTGACCAGCACAGCCAGCTGTCCTCTTCACTGGGGAGAAGGGAGTCTCGATGTTTGGGGGGCAAGGCTGGGGACAGGAATGCTTGAGTGCCGACCTAGAAATCAGCATTTGGAGTAAGATAAACTATAGACGACCTTACATACCAAACAGAAGTACTTCAACTTTTTGCTTTTGAATTCTCACTGTATTTTAAATGTTAAATTTGGCTTTTCATTTTAGGAATTGGAGAATGATACAGGTTTTCAGCAAGCAGTAAGAACCAGTCATGGCAGAAGACCTCCAGTAAGTGAAATTGAAAAAATTATGGTAAAAATGACATATACCGTTTACCATTTTAACCATTTTAAGTGTCAGTCCATGTGAATGTTAAGTACATTCACACTGTTGTGAATCAGATGTTCAGAACTCTTTCATTTTGTAAATCTGAAACTGTAC
This sequence comes from Dasyprocta punctata, assembly GCA_004363535.1. NCBI lineage: Eukaryota > Metazoa > Chordata > Mammalia > Rodentia > Dasyproctidae > Dasyprocta > Dasyprocta punctata. The sequence goes on along the minus strand of RJWM01027812.1, from coordinate 15,839 downwards.
CCACGGCCTCCACTTCCTTCAGTGCCCTGTGCGTCTGTGAGCTTGACACCTTGATTCCTTTCGTAAGTGTAATCCTGGGGTGTTTATCTTTTTGTGACTGGCACATCCACTTAGTATAGTGTCTTCAAATTTTATCCATGTTATAGCATGCTACAGGATTTTTCCTTTTTTAAGGTTTCTCTTGTGTATGTGTATACATGTTGTCTGTCCATGCATTTGTCACTGGACACCTGACCCATTTTTATTTTTGAATTGTAGGAGTTCTTTATATATTTGAAATATCATTGTCTTTTCAGATATATGATTTGCTAATATTGTCTCCCATAAGTTGTATCTTCATGTTGTTGATTGTATTCTTTGATGTACAGCTGTTTTTTAGTTTCATATAGTTGTGTGTGTGTTTTTTTGTGTTAATTTTTTTTATTGCTGTGATTTTGGTCTCGTATCCAAGGCATCATTACCAAGATTAATGCCATGAAGGTTTCTCCCTTATGTTTTCTTCTGGGAGTTTTATAGTTTTGGATCTTAGATCTAGTCTTTATTCTGAGTTAATTTTTATGTATAGTACAAGATAAAGGGCCAGTTTCATTCTTTTGCACATGGATATCTGGTTTTCCCATACCATTTGTTGAAAAAACTTTTTTCCTCCATTTAATGATCTTGGCATCCTTGTCTAAGATTATTTACTATATTTATTTCTAAGTGTCTTTTCTGTTTCTTTTGTCTGTAAGTCTGTATGCCAGTGCCACACTATTTTGATTACTATAACTTTGTAATATGTTTTAAAATTCAGGACAGAATCCTACAACTTTTTTTCCCTTCTTCAACGTTGTTTTGGCTTTTCAAGGTCCCTTGACATTCCATGAGGATTTTAGAATGAATTTTTCTATTTTTTTTTAGCACAAACCTTTCTTTTTAATAAACTAAGAAAAACTAGTACTATAACTATTTTGTATTTTTTCCCTTTCCTTTCCTTCCTTTTTCCCTTTTCCCTTCCCTAGTTCCTCTTTCCTTTTGAACAGTTTCTTCCCATTTCACAATGTCTGTTGTATATTTTGGACCTTAGTTACTTTCAATTTCTCATGCCAGAGAGATACTATGATGTTTACATATGTGAGTCTGATTTACTTTACCTGTAGCATGGTCTCAAGTTGCATCCATTTACCTATAAATGTCTCAAGTTTATCCTTTATGGCTGAGTAGTACTCCATTATATAACAACAACCACAACAACATCCACAACAACAAACCACATCTTTGTTTTATCCACTCATTGGTTGATGGGTCTTTGGCTTGTTTCCAAGATTTGACTATTACAAATTGTGCTGCTGTAAACATGGGTACACATAGATTGCTGTGCTATGATGCTTTTAATTCTTCCAAGAAGATACCCAGAAAGGGAATAGCTGGGTCAAATAGGACTTCTAATCCTAGTTCTTCGAGGAGTCTCCTCACTGATTTCCACAGTGGCTGCACCAGTCTACACTCCCACCAACAGTGGAGAAGAGTTCCTTTTCCCCACAGCCCCGCCCGCATTGGTTATTGATTGATTTGCTAGCCATTCTTTCTGGAGTGAGATGGAATCTCAGAGTTGTTTTAATTTGTGTCTCTCAAATGACCAATAATGTTGAATATTTTTTCATATATTTATTTGTCATTTGTATTTCTTCATCTGAGAAGTGCATATTCATTTCAGATGTATTTTTGGATTGGGTCCTTGAATTTGGGGGATCTGATTTTTTTTTTTTTCAGTTCTTTGTATGTTCTTGATATTAGTCTTCTGTGTGAGGGACAATTAGCTAAAAATTTTTTCCTACTCTGTGGGTTGTCTCTTTATTCTGTTGGCAATTTCTTTTGTTGTACAAAAACTTTTTAATGAGATCCCAGTTGTTGATTCTTTGTAGTATTTCCCATGAGATCTGGGTTTCCTATTCTTAAAAAAAGAATTTGTTAGGGCTGGGGATTTAGTTCAGTGGCATAAGCACCTGCCTGGCAAGTGCTAGATCATGAGTTCAATCCCTGGTACAAAAAAAAAAAAAAAAAAAAAATT
>RJWM01027812.1:0-13689 GCA_004363535.1 Dasyprocta punctata | reverse complement strand
GCAGGAGAGAGTACAGAGGGGTGTGAGGAAATTTGGGGAATGATGGTTATGTTCACTGTCTTAATTGTGGTGTTGGTTTCACAGATACATGTGTGTGTCCAAACTAAACGAATTGTGTAATTGATTTTTTTGGAAATACGGTCTCACTACGTTACAGGCAGCTGAGCTAGTTAGAAATATTACAGGCAGTCAGACAGGGCTGGGCCCTCAAAGGAGCCAGTGCAGAAGTTCAGATACCTTGTGACCTCTGAGAGACAGGCACCTCCTGCTGTGGGCCAGATCTCAAGACAGAAGGCAGAACAAATGCAACCACACCCCAAGTGTAAATCTTGGGGATTAGGTATGGATCACCTTAAGAAGCCAGGGATTACCATCCCAACCCCCTATAGGAAGAGTCACTGATCCGTAAGAATGCTCACTTGCTACATGACTCGCTTCCCCATTTGTCCCTGATTTGGTCAGCTTTGCCTAAACAATTAATCTTATTGGTTCACCACAGTTCTGTCCCACTTCATGCCTGTCTGCCTTGCAAGTTCCCAGTTTTCCCCATCATGGTTTTACTCTATGAAAGTTCCTAGAAGAGACAGAGTCTTTGGCAACCCACTCGGGACCTCTTCTGTCTCTCTATAAATATTTCTGTTCTTAACCTCTGTTGTTCTAAAATTCACTCTTCGATTTTAAAGAACACAAACTCATACTGGACATCTAGTAGGTTGGGAGTTTCGTTCCCCTATATCAACTGTGTACCTCAGAGTGACCTTTAACTAGTGGTTCTTGTGCCTTGGCTTTCTTAGTGCTGGGATTACAGGCACTCAGCCTGCTAAACTGAATATTTAAATATATGTATTTTGTATGTTCGGCTGTTAATGTAAAGAATTTTCCATTCCTAAAATTATGTGAAAGTCATAGACTTCTTCAGGTAGAAAAGAACCTAGAAAAAAAATGTCTTCAGAATTTATGGAATTTTTTTTTTTCACAGTCCTTCTTGGAGTAGAGAATAGGAGAACCACGTTTTGTGGTTTTGCATATTCCTTTCCTCCACACTAGCTATTTTTTTTTAAGAGCAGAGCATATTTATTGAGAGAAAGAAAGCTTCTGTGCAAGAGAGAGAGACAAAGAGACAGAGAGACAGAAGGGGTCCCGAGTGAGTTGCCAAAGACTGTCTTTTCTAGTGACTTTTATAGAGCAAAACCACGAGGTGAAGCGGGTCCAACATGGGCAAAAATGGAAACTTGTAAGGCAGGTGGGCATGAGGTGGGACAGAACTACAGTCAACCAATAAGATTATAATTGCTCAGGTAAGATTGATTAAATTAGGGTCCAATAGGGAAGTGAGTCATGTAGCAAGCAGGAACAGGGTCTTTGCCTGTAGGGCGTTGGATTAGTGGCTTCTTCTGGCTTCCTCAAGGTGATTGATACCTATTTAGAATATTAGTCCCTGATGTTTATCCTTAGGGTGTGGTTGCATTTGTTTTGCATTTTGTCTTGCGATCTGGCCTGCAGCAGAGGTGTCTGTCTCCTCCAAAGTTGCAAGATATCTGGTCTTCTGCCCTGGCTCCTTCGAGGGCCCAGCCTTGTCTACCTGTATGTAATATTTCTGTCTAACTCAGTTGCCTATGACATTCCCTCCTCTGAGGAAATAACCCGAACTGCTATGAAGGAATAATGGGTGATGACCATTCTGGCTTATTCAGGCTGAAGGGGGTCATAGTTGTTGATCAGCAATCATAGATACTCTACAGAGGGTCTATCTAAAGACCCTCAATAGACACTAGGCATTTTCATCTTGGGTAGGCATACAGCTTTAATTCTGGAAGAGACAAAGCCAAAGAAACAAGCAAATTATAGCATTAACAGGATAATTATGAGTACAGTTAGCAAAGATTTCCACCAAGAGACGCTAGTAATGACTTCCCATAAGGAGGATAAGGATAAGGTCCAGGGAATTTTAGAGTCTGACATGTCATTGATTTGTCCTCCAATATCTTGAACAGCTACTGAGATATTAGTGGAAGAATCAGGAATGTACATGCAACATTCAGTTTAAGGTCTGTTTCTTTTAAGTTCGCAACAAGGGCAGCTATTTTTTGGTCTTTGTTTTTTCTCTTTGGCTTTCTCCCAGTCCTGATTATAGAGTACTAAGGAGGCAGTTGTTACTGAAGTATCAAGTGAACTATCTTGAACAAAGGCTATCTTTTGTAGCTTTTTTCTAATATCTGAGGCTGACTGGGTAATAAATTTATCTTTAAGAATAATTTGTCCCTGGATTGAGTCAGGATCTAGGGAAGTATGTTTTATCAATGCCTCTCATAAATGGTGTAAGAAGGCAGAGGGGTGTTCTTTCTTTCTTGTTAAATAGCTAATAATTTCTTTCTTTCTTTTTTTCTTTCTTTCTTTCTTCCTTCCTTCCTTCCTTCCTTCCTTCCTTCCTTCCTTCCTTCCTTCCTGGTTGAATAGCTAATAATTTAAAATAATTGAATGATTTAGTTCTTATTCTTCTTAGACCTTCCAGAACACATCTGGAAATGTTTCCTATTCTAGTCTCCCACCTGATTGCTAGGCCAGTAGGGGTCTTCGATAGGGACCACTTGGGAACCAGTGGGAATTGGTAGTTCCCCTGGCTGTCTTATCTTCTGACTTTCTAAAATTAACAATATGATATGCATCTACAAATGCAATAGCAGCTTATAATGCTGTTTGTCTCTCATTAGAAGTCAGCATTTGATTTAAGAGTAACATTACATCTTTCCAATCTAGCTCATAGGTCTGAGTAAGTCCTCTGAGGACTTCAATGTACTTATCAGGGTCATCTGAAAATTTTCTGAGGTCAGACTTAATTTGTCTTAGGTCACTGAGAAAAAGGCATGTAAATTCTGGAAGTTCCAAATTGTCCACATATTTCCTTTAAAGGATATTGCCCTTGAGGAGCTTGCATAAACTCAGCTAAGGATGGGCATGTCCCTCTAGAGGCCTGGCTTACAGCTGGTCTAGAAGCCCCATCCTTAAGACTGGAAGAGCAAGTAGGGGAAACCTTAGGTTCAGCAATGGTGGGTGCAGTTTTGATTAAGGCTGTTTTGTCCTCAGCTTCCAAAGGTTTGGGAGGAACAGTCTCAGGCTCTGGGGTAGTAAATGCCTTAAGGGCCCGAGCTGCCTGGTTTTCCTTTGGCTCATATTTACATTTAGAGTATCAATAAGGAGTATTTCTCAATGCAAAGAAAGTGTGCACATAAGACAGTTCTGACCATTTACCCTCTTTCTTACAGTATGCTCTAGTTGTAAAATAGTATCGTAATTAATACTTCCCTCTGCATTCCATTTTGGCTCTAGGGGGTAGGTAGGCCATGCATATGTGCAGAGAAATATCAAACGGCTCTTTTTTAATATGCAAGGGTCAAACATCTTCCAGTGCTTAAGAATGCTTTCCAAAGGAGTAAAAGACTTTGACATTGAGTTACCCATATCTGCAATGTAAAAGCAACATGTAAGGGTTTAACGTCTTCCAGTGCATGAGATTTTGCTTTTTGTTGTTGTTGTTGCTGTTGTTGTACCAGGAATTGAACTCAGGACCTTGCGCTTGCCAGGCAGGTGCTTGTGCCGCTGAGCTGTCTCCAGCCCTGTAGTGCATGAGACTTTGACACTGAGCTACCTGTCCATGCAAAAAGAAATAATTGGGCATCCCTTTCTTATTTCTATTTGATCATGTCCTCAAGGTGTCCCAAGGGTTGATTCCACTCCAGGGAAGGTGGATGCTGTCTGGAGAGAGTAGTAGACAAAATTCGACCAGTCTGTCCAGCCATGAACCAGCAGGCAATTTTATCTTCCCCAGTAGCTTGGGAACTTTGTTTCCATAAGACATTTATGAGTTATTGTGACAGAAATGTTTAAGGAAGGAAGCATAACTTTGTAGTAAACTATTGCTTTTGTTTATTGGGCCAGGGTGTATGTAAAAAGGTGAGTTGGTAATTAGAGGATTTCTCTGGCAGTACTGTGAAGGAGACGTCCTCCAGAGATACATAAGGCAGCAAATGAGTTGGTGAATTCTGGCCCTGGGCCCTCGGGCAAAGAAGCCTCCAAGATGCTTGTGTTACTCATCTAATCACCTGGGAAATCTCTCCAAGCAGCCCAATATAGTTAAACTTTACTTAAAGTTTTATCTTTGAAGCTCCCAGGTTAAATTTATAAATTATCATCTGGCAGTCACATTTTATGTTAGTAAAGGCACATCAGTCTTTTATGCACACAGAAAAAAGGTGACTATTTACTCTTAATTAACATATGTAAGGCACAAATGCAAATCATTTCCCTGCTAGCTGCTATGAAATGTGAACAGTTATTGCAAGCTGTCTCAGCCTAACCTCTGAAAGGAGGGGTAGTCTAAGTGATTTTAAAATCCACTGAAAAGTTTAGGGAGAGTTTCGAGTCTACTAGTAGAGAGGTAAGTGGAGATTTGTTTGTAGCTGGGGACCAATTTCTACTGAGGAACCTTTGGGTGTCCTGGCCATGACCCCTCAGTTGTTCTCAGTTTGTATTAGGCCACACAACCAGAGACCAGTCTCCAGAAGGGAATCCAGCTGTCTGTCTGGTTAACATTCCATTGGCCAGTGGCTTGGTAGTGGTTGACTGATGGTGTCAACTTGAGACATTTAGAAGCTTAACTAAATGAGCCCTAGGGTGGCTCATCACCTGGATGGTATAACAGGGAAGGAGGAAGGACGAATGCATTCCCTTCTTTGGAGGAGTCCAGTCTTCTGTCTCATGGCTTCCAGTGCAGACTCTCCAGTGTTCAAGCATAGACTCTTCAGCCTTCCAGCACAGACCTTTCGGCCTTCTGTCGCAGACCCATCAGCCTGCTGGTGCGGACTTACACAGGACACTGGAGAGAACTCCAGACTTTGGATAGAGTCCTTCAGACTCTAGCGTGCAGACACCCTTTGCCCGCTTCCTCATCCGACTCTGGCTGACCATCGTAAGCCTATTCTGTAATTTCTTATACTTTTGTATATCTTGTGTAATATCTGTTTTCTCTAGTAAAACCCTGAGTAATACAGGTTTCAGTAAGTATTCACCAAAGAGATGCTAGGGAAACCTGTCCTCTGCTTTAAGAGTGGTAGCTGCTCTAAGAGCATTTAATTAGCTGTCAGAGTAACCACTGTGTTTGCCAAATTTCTATAAGATAATTAAAAGCTGAGCAAGACTATTACCTAGCACTTTATAAGTTTACAATAAAAGTTTTAAAGTCCACAATTTGAGAGGTTGGAGAGCCTACTTAGTCTAAATGTGTTTTGATCCCAGAAGTGTGCTGTTTTTGGAAACAACTCCTTCTCGTTTCACCCAGAAGTTGGTTCTTTCCACTGTGTCTCAGGTTCAGTCGCCCGAGAGAGACCTACACAGAATGCTAAGGCGGGACGTGGCTTTTATGTGTGTTCTTCTGGATGGGCAAAATTTTGATGTCTCACCTGACCCAGAGATGGGGTATGTGTCCATCATCTAAGATGACTTCCCTGTCTTCAGCATTAGCAAATGCTCATTATCTATGGGCTTAACTTAGTAGGAGGAAAAGGTTGGAACAGTCCGGAGTTCTTTTCTTTCTAATTTTGCATGTCTCTAAAAAGGAAAGTACAAAGTGGCGGGAAAAGATTAGAAGTAAGGCCACAGAAAGGAAACTGAAGCAGAACAGTTTTGACATTTCCTCTAGAGTGTAGAGGAAGATCAGAGCCAGTCTGTCCCAGTGAAACCTGTCCTCCAAGTCTTAAGACCAGCCACCAGCTTAGTGTCATTTAATTAGTGGAAGGAGCCCCATGTTTCATTATAGGCATATATAGTTTCTAAATCTGAGCTAGTTTTTATTTAAGAAGACCCATTTTACAGAAATTTGTTTTAAAATCTGCTAGAGGTGGTCTAACATTACTCTCTCTAGCACTATTCTCTAAATCTAAATAAAGTCAAGCAAGGAGTACCAGTAAATTTACAAGAACAAAACAGAAACGAATGTTCCACTAAAGAAATATCATAACGTTGTAACCTTAGATTTATCATCATTTTAACAAATTATATAAGAGACTTATGTGCAGTGGGCAAAGACAAAGTGTAAGCGATTACAAGCCATGGGCAAAGACAAGGCACAGTAATTATAGGCAATGGGCAAAGAAAAGGCAAAATTCGAAGCATAAGAATTTGTTACCTAAACAAGTTCCAGTCCAGAGTTTATGAAACAAAAGTAAACTCTTACCTCTGTCCAGTGATCTCAGTGGAAGACCTCCAAGGGACAGAGGGGAAGAAACTCCCAACCTACTGAATGTCCAGTATGAGTTTGTGTTCTTTAAAATTGAAAAGTGAATTTTGGGAACAATGGAGGTTAAGAGCAGAACATATTTATTGAGAGAAAGAAAGCTTCTGTCCAAGAGAGATACAGAAGTTGTCCCAAGTGGGTTGCCCCACACTAGCTATTATAAATGATCTTTTAGCCGGGCGTGGTGGCGCATGCCTTTAATCCCAGCACTCGGGAGGCTGAGGTAGGCGGAGCGTTGTGAGTTCGAGGCCGGCTTGGGCCACAATGTGAGCGAAAGACCAGCCTGAGCTACATAGTGCGACCCTGCCTCAAAAATCCAGGGCCGGGAGTTTGGCTCAGCAGCTTAAGCGCCTATCTGGCAGGTGCGAGGCTGTGAGTTTGATCCCCGGTGCCGGAAAAAAAAAAAAAAAAAGATCTTTTGCTTCATTTTTCATGCTGGAACTGTTAGACCATTTCATTTCTTTCTGCTTTACCATCAGTAATCAATTTGTGTTTGTCTTACTCTTTCTCCTTTGAAAAGTCTTTCAAATTATTTCCCTACCTCCTCCTTTCTCTTTTTAAATATATTCCCCTGCTGTCATTACAGAACAGGCCAACAGACTGTCTTTCTGGGATTAATGTAATAGTTTCATAACTAATTCCCTTCTTCTGGTCTAACCAATGTCATATCAGTTTTTATACTGGTAGTTTAGTTAGCATTATTAAGCACTTACTGTGTATCAGACTGAATTTTCCTATTTCTACAAAAGATGATATTAGGATTTTGATAGATATTGTGTTGAATCTTTAGGTTTTTTGGGGGTAGTATAGACATCTTAACAACAGTAAGTCTTCTACTTCACGAACCCATGGGAATCTTTTGTTTGTGTTATCTTTAACTTCTTTCAGTAGTGGTGTGTAGTTTCCAATGTACCCAGTAAGTAAGATTTTTAAAAACTTAATTGACATGTTTTTCATTATCATAGTGAAATACCTGGAATAGGTCAACTTTATTTTATTTATTTATTTATTTTTTTTTGCGGCACCGGAGATTGAACTCACAACCTCGCGCCTGCCAGGGCAGGCGCTTAAGCCACTGAGCCAAACTCCAGGCCCTGGTTTTGTGAGGCAGGGTCACACTATGTAGCTCAGGCCGGCCTTGCGCTCACATTGTAGCCCAAGCCGGCCTCGAACTCACAACGCTCCTCCTACCTCAGCCTCCCGAGTGCTGGGATTAAAGGCGTGCGCCACCATGCCTGGCTTGGAATAGATCAACTTTATAAAGAAAAGAGGTGTATTTAGTTCACCATTGTGGAGATCGAAAGTCCACACAGCACAGTACAGGTTCTGGTGAGGGCCCTGTTCTCTGCCATGGGCAGGAGGAAGTATCACATCTTGAACAGGAAGCAGAGAGGGAGTTAGGGGCCAGGCTCAGGATTTGTGATTGCTTACTTTCTGAGGCCAGCATTCCCTTTTGAAGGCACCCCAGTGACCCCTATGAGGATTACAGGTATTAGCCTAGTACCATCCAGTATCACCAATCTGGAGGCCAGCCCTGTATGCTCTGTAGCAAGCATAGCACATGGAATGATTGTACAGATCTATGGGGTCAGTAAGTGAATTTTCAAGTATTTTAGATTAAAGTATTTCTTTAGATTCTTGGAAACATCAGATTTTTTTTTAACCAGGAACATTCATTATTTTAAAAATACTGCCTTTCTGATTTTCAAAGTAACAGATAATGACCCTGAAAGACCAGAATAAGGGCAGAATACAGGTTAAAATCTGTGCAAGGAAGAGAGATGTGGTTAGAGTTTGGCAGTGGCCCACACATGGAGCTTTTGGTTGTACACTCTGTGGAGACAGAGGTGACAGCCTGGTGTGTGTGTGACAGCACCCAGAGTATCGCCAACCAGGAAAATCCACCAAAGACCTCGATGTCCAGAGTTTTTACTGGGGTTCAATACCTTTTACTCTCCAGCCCCTCAGAGGTTCAATACTGTTGGCGATCAAAGCCCCAGGCAAACAAAAACACTCTTATCAAGTAGGCCTTTCTAGGGCTCTAGAGGTTACCTCTTAGGAGACAAGGGAAAAGGGCAGACCTCTCTGGGTAAAGTGAATCCATATTTTTCCTGCTGTCTGTCACTGGGGATTGAACCCAGGGCCTTTACACTGTTCTATATTTCCCCACTTTTTTGGTTGGTTGGTTGTTTTTTTAAGACAGGGTCTCACTAAGTTGTCCAGGCTGGGCTTGAATTTGTGCTCCTCCTGCTTCAGCCTCTGAGTATTTCACCACACCCAGCTTGGGTACTATTTTATTTACTTTTCACTTGTTGCTGAGACAAAATACCTGACACCCAAAATTAGGGAAGGAAAGGTTTATTTCTTACAGTTCTCGGGGGTTTCAGTCCATACTCAGGCAGTCCATACTTGGGGGTTTCAGTCCATACTTGGCTCCAAGGCAGCATGGTGTGACGGGGCCACCATTTATGGTGGCTGCCAAACAGCAAGGTGAACCAGAGGGAGGAGGGGAGAGAGAGAAAGAGAGAGAGAGCAAGAGGAGGACCCGTGTTCCTCTCACCCTTACACTGTATGTCGACTCCACCCCTGGGCGGGTGCAGCACTTACATTGCCAGTCCCAGCGCTAGACAACAAACCAATCATGAACGCCAGACTCAGCCCCATCCAAATTATATGAGGCCTTGTGGGGACACAGGATCAAACCAATACAGGTACCCATCCCACAGCTGATATTTTAGTTTTAAAGTCACCATTATGGAAAGAAAACCTATAGATAGTAGATTTTTCCACTAGGCTAGTGGTGTGACCAAGACCTTTTTGAAGATGCTGTGTCACAGTTTTCTCTTCCATGTTTGCTATGTGTGCTCCTTGAGCTTTCACTGAACGACTTAATTTGTCAGTGAACTTTGTCTTTAGTTAATGATTTTATGTATCAGATAGCAGGTGCCGATTTCGCCATGCTCGTCCCTCAAAGATCGATCGATCGATCTCTCTCTCTCTATCTTTCTATCTTTCTCTCTTTGTCTTTTTCTCTCTTTCTCTTTCTTTCTTTCTTTTTTTGGTACTGGGAATCAAACTGAGAACCTTGTGCCTTCCAGGTAGGTGCTGTGCCGCTGAGCTATATCCCCAGCACTCAAAGATTTTTAGAAGTGACCTCAGAGATCCTCTGTTTCGTAGATGAAGAGCCTGAAGCATGGAGAAACAATGTCTCATAGCTGCCTGTAACTGGGATACAGTGTAGGGCTCTTGATCCATTATTGAATTGCGTTCTCATCACACTGTACATTCTAGATTGGAAAAAGTTTCATAGGTTTTAGATGAAACATAGTAGGCACACTTGAGATAAAATTCTGATTAGCTCCTAAGGGGCTTAAGAGCCTCTAAAAAAATGGACCTAAGCAGATATTATAAGGTATAATGTAATATCAGGGACCTGGCCAAGATCCCCAACTACCTGTATAAGGCATACAGCAAAGGATAAAATAAGAAACAGGCAAATTTAGTAATGCACGGGGGGCTGGGAAATCCATGCCTCAGGACAGGCAAAGACCCAGGTACTCCAAACCAGCCACTGTATAGTGCTGTGTACCATGCAATGGGAGGGAGTATACTATAATAGGGGAGGGGCTAGTGGGAGACTCCAGGTCGCCAGAAGATTCAGAGGTAGATGACTGCAGGCAGCAGATAATCCTGGGGTGACTCGAGGTGGAGATGATCTTATGCGAAGGAGGATCTCACTCTGGAGTGTTCTTTTTCATCTTAGTAGTTTTGGTTTAGTCTTAGTGACTGGGAGAGGATGGCCCATCCTAAGAGTTAATGGGAAGTCTCAACATGGCGATACCACAGTCCCAAGCCTGCATTTATCCATTAGGGAAGTATACAAAATTAGCCATTGTGAATTCATGGTCCCCAGTAATGTAATAAGTTGTAAAAAAGCAAAAAGGATACAGTGTAAATTGCTATGGGATGGCAAAGAGAAGTTCTTTACCATGAGTTGGGCATTCAGGAGCAGCTATTTAGAAAATAAACTTAGAGAGCTGGGTGTGATGGTGCATGCCTCTAATCCCAGCACTTGGGAGGCTGAGGCAGGAGGATCATTGTGAGTTCCAGACTGGCCTGGGCTACAAAGTGAGTTCAAGGCCTGAACTACATAGTGAAACCCTGTCTCAAAAAATAGGGCTGAGGATTTAGCTCAGCGGCTTAAGCACCTGCCTGGCAGGCTCGAGGTTGAGTTCAATCCCTGGTACCAAAAATAAATAAATAAACAAACAAACAAACAAACTTAGAGTTGACTATTACAGCATCTTGAGACCTTGAGATACGGGAAGAAGAGCTTTGTAGTGAGAATGAAAGGTGCTGAAGGAAGGGAAAAGACAGTGGAGGAGTCCGCTCGGTGCTGCACTGCCGTCAAAGAGCAAAAACCCCAGCTCTAGTCACTGGATAGTAAATTTAAAAAACAGTCTCTTTTCCTCAGTTTTCTCTCATGCTAATGATATAGGAAAACGATCTTGGTGGAACCTCCAAATGATACAGGAAAACATCTCGGTGGGAGACCTCCAAATGATATGGGGGAATGAGACTCCCAACCTACTATACGTCCAGCGTGAGTTCGTGTTCTCTAAAAACCGAAGAATGAATTTTAGGAACAACGGAGGGTAACAGCAGAAGATATTTACTGAGAGAAAGCTTCTGTCTAAGGGACAGAAGGGGGGCCCAAGTGGGTTGCCCGAGACTCTGTCTTTTTTAGAGACTTATAGAGCAAAACCCTGATGGGGAAAACTGGGAACTCGCAAGGCAGATGGGCTTGAGGTGGGACAGAACTGTGGTCAACCAATAAGATTGATTGTTTAGGTAAGATTGATGAAATCAAGGACAAATGGGGAGGCGAGTAATGTAGTAAGCGAGGATTCTTACGGATTAGGGGATTGGGATGGTAATTCTTGGCTTCTCGAGATATCCATCCCTAATCCCTAATGTTTATACTTAGGGTGTGATTGCATTTGTTGATCCTTCTGAGATTTGGCCCACAGCAAGAGGTGTGTATCTCTTCCAAGGTCACACGATATCTGGTCCTCTGTGCCTGTTCCATTGAGGGCCCAGCCCTGTCTGACTGCCTATAATATTTCTAACTGACTCAGTTGCTTATAACACTAAGACCCTTATCCTTCCTTTCTAGCACTTTTTGAGACCTGAAACTAACCTTCTCAAACATGAGGTATAAGCCTTGGAATATAAGGCAAAGAACCAGTGATTGGAGCTCACCCAGCAACCTCATGTGTTCACATCTGTATTTCTGTTTGCCTACAAAATTAGCAGATATATACTTTTTCCTCAAATTGATATAGGGGAACGATCTCGGTGGAAGACCTCCAAATGGTATAGGGGAACGAAAATCCTGACCTACTATGTGTCCGGCGCGAGTTTGTGTTCTCTAAAATCGAAGAATGAATTTTAGGAACAACGGAGGTTACGAACAGAAATATTTATTGAGAGAAAGAAAGTTTCTGTCTTAGAGAGAGACAGAAGGGGTCCCGAGTGGGTTGCCAAAGACTCTGTCTTTTCTTGTGACTTTTATAGAGTAAAACCCTGATGGGGAAAACTGGGAACTCACAAGGCAGGTGGGTTTGAGGTGGGACAGAACTGTGGTCAACCAATAAGATTAATTGTTTAGGTAAAATTAACCAAATCAGGGACAAATGGGGAAGCGAGTCACCTAGTAAGCAAGCATTCTTACAGTGACTTTCTGTAAGGAATTGGGATGGTAGTTCCTGGCTTCTCAAGATGATCCATACCTAATCCCTAATGCTTATATGTGGGGTGTGGCTGTATTTGTTTTGGCTTCTGTCTTGAGATCTGGTCCACAGCAAGAGGTGTGTATCTCATCAGAGGTCACAAGACATCTGGTCCTCTGTACTGGTTCCTTTGAGGGCCTAGCCCTGTCTGACTGCCTGTAATATGTCTATCTAACTCAGTTGCCTGTAACAAAATGATATTTTTGTTATTATTCTGTTCAAAATATTTGCTAATTTGCATGATGATTCCTTCTTTGACCCATGTATTATTTAGAACTGTATTTCTTAATTTCCAGACACTTAAGTGTTTTGATTATCTTTGTATTACTGACTTCTGACTCTTCTTAGAGAACAAAATTTGTATAATTTCAATTCTTTAGAATTTGTTAATATTCCAACTGCATTTTTAAAAGAATGTGTATTCTAAAGTTGATAGGTACAGTGTATAATTAGATCATGCATAACGTTGTTTTAGATGTTGTTTATGATATATATTATACATGTAGATATAGATTTTTTTTTTTTTTGGTACTGGGAATCAAACTCACAACCTCACATTTGAAAAGCAATCACTGTGCCACTGAGCCATATCCCCAGCCTGATGTGTTATATTTTTAGTAATTTTTTTTTTTTTGGACTACTGGTTCTGCTGTTAGTGAGAAAGTAGTTAAATCTTGCATTATTGTTAAGGATTTTTATTTCTCTTTTTGGTCTTTTGCTTCATAGGTTTAGAATTATTTTATCTTCATGGTAAATTGAACTCTGTCATACCTTTGATTGTTAAGAAATGTCTGTTCTAAATGCCTTTTGTTTATTATGTCAGTTGTTAATATATTGATATAGTTTTACAAGCTATTTTTTGTCTATTTCCATTATGTTTTCCCATTATTTTTACTTCCCACTTTTCCAATGTCATGCATTTAAAGTATCTCTTAGTAATAGCAGATAATTGAGTTGTTTTTTTAAGTACAGTTTGACCATCTTACTCATATAATGAAACATCCTATTTATATTTAACTTAAAATTTGTTACCTTTTATTTGCTTTTCGCTTTTTCTTGCCTCCTTTAAGTTTCATTGTTCTTTCTCCTTTTTGCCTTGCTTTTGCTACTCCATTTCTCTCTTTATTTTGGCGGTTTGCACTCTTCAAAGCCTGTCCTCTCGGGGTTGCTCTGCGGAGTGCAGCACTCATCCTGAGCTCACCAGGTCCAGTGTGAACAGTAGTTTTATTCTTCATGGACTGTGCCACAATTTTATGTTATTTTCAATTCTACAGTTTCATTTATTCCTTTTCTGTTATTTTTAATTCTCTGCTAAAATCATTCATTTTGTCTTTTATCTCACGAAAGCATGGTTATGTTAAAATCTGTGTCTGGTATTCCAATTATCTGTATCCCCTTGTGGATTTCTTTCCTGTCGCGCGCCTTCCCGGCCGGCAGGAAAACTCACGACACACGGCAGGTGCGGCGGCACACAAGCTTTAATCGTCTCGAACCTAGCACCCTGTGGAGACCTCTACCCGTCCACCCGTGGTGGCTCTTGTGTGTCTCCCTGAGAGGGGCCTCGTGTGGTCCGCTTGTCGCGGCTCCTTTCGTGCTCCTCCCGCCCGA
>RJWM01027811.1:0-26382 GCA_004363535.1 Dasyprocta punctata | reverse complement strand
GCTTCAGTTATCTGAAAGTCTCTTCCTGTTCCCATGCTTGGGAAGTTTTCTGAAATTATTTCTGTAAATAGTCTTTTAATTTGATTTGTATTGACCCCTGCTTTTTCACTCACACCTTTTACTCGTAAGTTATGTTTCCTTGGGTTGTCTTGCAGCCGTTGCACTGCCACTTCCAGATTTCTAATTATCTTGAGAAAGTCTCTCCTTTCTCTCTCCCAAGCTTTCATTCTTTCTTCCAGATATGAAAGTCTATCCTTAGTTTCGTTCAAGTGGTTCTGCCAACTTTTATTGGAGTCTTTGATGTCCTGGTAGTCTCTCTGAATCTGATCAATGCGTTCTAAGTCTTTATTTGTTTCATTCTCAATTTCCTTTGATTTTTCATCCTCCACCTTTCCAGCTATGTTTCCTTTAGAGGCGCTTAGCAATTCCCCTATTATGTATTTCATTTCAATTCTCAGTTGGGCTAACAGTGCCGCTTTAATTTCTTTCATAGCGTCATGGAGTTGTCTCCCCACTTCAGTTGTCATCTCCTCTGAGAGTTTAATTTTTGGACTCCCGACCTTGTCTGCCTTTGCATCCTCTGGGTTTGTGCTGCTTGTATCGGAGTCCGGAGAGCGCCCTCTACCTTTCCGTCTTGGCATTTTCCTGGGCTCTGTTGAGAGCCCGTGTTGGCCCACTGTGTTTCCCAAGCCCACCTCTGCTCCGCGGATGTCTGCTGCAGTGCGAGAGGATAGGGCCGCTCCCTGTGAACCCGTACCGGGCCGTCCCCCAAACTTCCCCTATCACCCCCAGGGCACCTGCGCAGATTCTGCCACGACCTTCCAGGAACCGTGCCTAATTAGGTGCAGTTCTGGTTTCAAGATGGATGCCTGTCCCTCCCTCTCCCTCGGGGTGGGGGTTGGGGGGCTGGGGGCCGCAGGGTTCACTCACTCGCCTGCTCGCGACCACCTCGCTCCACAATCGACCGCCGCCTCCGCCATCCCCGCTGCAGCCGTAGCTATTGACCACATATCACTAGCACCCCAATCGCACCTTCTCAGTTCAGGTCGCAGCATTAATTGGATTCGGCTCCGGTTGGTCAGAGGTGCTGCTGGTCTCCGCCTTTGTTTATTTCATTTTTTTACTCTTTCCGAGGGCTACAGTTCTCGTTTTAGATTCTTCTTGGGTCCAGAGGACCCATCTCCCTCTTTTTTCCTTCTCTCTGTTATTATATTATTTTATATTCCAGCATTTGGATGGTATATTCAGGGAGTCTCCCTATGGCAGTGTTATCTGGGCAGCCATCTTGCAGGAACTCCCCTTTTTTTTTATTTTAAAATGCAAAAAATAAAAACGATGATACAGAATTTCAAAACATAACAGGATTAACAATGGTTAATGTATTGCATACTGTTATCTTCAAAGTAGTTGCTCAGATTGTAAGACATAGGCATGAAAGAATGATCAAGTAATGAAAGCATGAATAGTACCTCACTTTTAATTTGTGAAATACACTTTGTCACAGTTTTTGTTTTGTTCAATTCTTTGAGACAGAAAGAACCTGGAAATGACCAGTAAGCAGAGACTCCAGCATGCCACCTGCCAAGTAACACTAACACCCAGGTTCTCATGGACAGGGAGTTTGGTCCAGGCCCAGTCCCTGGGAACCACAGCTCCAGCCAACCCTGCCCTTGAGTTTCACCCTGCTCGGCCCCTAGTGCCTGGCCACAGGTATCACCACACAGTATGATTCAGATTTATATATATTCATTTTCTCTTTCTTTGTTTCTTTCCTCCCCATCCCTTCCCCTCCCCTTCTCTCTCTCTCCCTCTCTCTACCTGCAGGGCTGAGAATGAAGTCCACGGCCTTGTGCTTGCTAGGCCAAGGCCTCCACCACTGAGCTGCACCTCCATGCCTGGAGCTGGCTCTGGAGGCTGAACTAGGCCTCTAGGCCTGGGAGGCTGGCTGACTGAGTCTGTTCCCATGACATGAGGGGTACTATCTGGGGAAGCAGATGAGTCTGTTTACCTGTAGTTTTGGTAAAAAGGAATGGGGTTTGGGCCAATATTCCAAGGTTGATAAATGACATAAGAAGCACTAGCCCTTAGCCTCCATCTTTGCTCATCTCTCCTGTAGGAATCAAGCTCAGGGGATGCTATTTATGGTGTGAGAAAATCAAAATGATAATCTCTGTTTGTTTGTTCTGGTGTTCAGCCTTCTTTATGCTGCATACACACTACCACCACACTGCACCCCTGCTGTCTGCCCTAAGAGCAGGCAGAAGAGGAGGAGGAGAGATTCTCCTGCCATCAAGGACACAAAACTTTCCCTAAAATGTAGAGTCCTTATCTGTGGGTTCCTCACCCATAAATTCAACCAATCTCAGTGTTGGGAGCTGTTGAAGCTGGAAATTGACTTAGGGCATGATCTGGACATGATCATTCTAAGAACAAAGACAGCCTAGGGCAAGTCACATGAAGTAGCTACTTCAGCCTAGAGAACACCTAGCCCCAAGACAATCTGAGCAGTGGGTTGCTAGGACAACAGGGTGTCACGTGATATTAGGTTGCTAAAAGGTATAAATAAATGTTCCTGCAGTGAGGGGCCAGTTCCTTTCCTCCCATCAGGAGAGTAAGGGCTCCACCTGACCCCAGCTTTGTCTCTTTCTTTAATTTTCTCATCCTCTTGTGGTCCTTCACCCCAAGAACCTCAGGAGCCGCGTGGGTCGCGGCATCTCAGAAAATATTTTTAAAAATTGCATCTAGCCAGACGTGGTAGCACACACCTTTAATCCCAGAATTCAGGAGAGTAAAGCAGGAGGATCTTGAGACTGAGCCCAGCCTGGGGAACTCAGCAAATTAGTTAAGACCCTGTCTAAAAATGAAAAATAAAAAGGATTCAGGATGCAGCTGGGTTCAAAAAAATTGCATCAGCCCTGAACACACAGAGATCTTTCCCTTGTCAGTATTCCCAACAATGAAATATTACAACCATTTACACAGTTTGCACTGCACTAGGTATCACAAGTCATATGGGGATGATTTAAAGTAGAGGATGTGCACAGGTTATCGTGCAAACATTGCACCCACTATACTTAAGGGACTGAGCATCCATGGGTGTTGTTGCCTTCAGGGGTTCCCAGCCACCCCCCACACACACACAGTTCCTGAGAGACAACTTTAACCAGAAGCCTGGTCACCACCAATCATCACTACACTAGCTGATGAGGACAGGAAGTCATTAGACTCTGCTTTTGTGTGTACCTGGAACTTTCCATAATGGTCAGCTAATAACACCCAGCTAAACTGAATCAGCATGGTGCTGGGTGTGGAAGGCCCACCTGAGGATTGTTGCCAACAGAATAAAAGCAGAACTGAAGGGGAAGACATTGTGCTGTTGTCTCCTGGATAAGCTTGTCACACTGGTTTTCCTGATATGAACTCAGCTGTTCTCATTATTGAAGGAGTTTGGATCCTCACTGTTGTTGAGGGTAGCTGCGGTTCTCTTCAGATTCTCACTGGATGAGGGGAGCTCTGGTCCTTACTTTGAGTGTTGCTTCCTGGCTCCAGTGCAGATCCCTCAGCTACTGGCACAGATCCTTCATCCCACTGGTACAGACTTTCTAGCTACCACCATTGACCTCTTTCCAGCGCAGATACTTGATACAGACTTGCATGACACATTGTCATGGGATCTAGGCCTCCAGTTTGACTCCGGTTTGACTTGTGAAGGACATCACCATGAGCTCTAAGTCTTCAGCTGGATTCTTTGGGTCTCAAGTGAGTGTACAGATTTCCTGCACTCTTTGCATTTGACTCTTTGGGTGAATATTACAAAATAATCCTATAAATTATGATTCTTGTATTAAATCTTGTCCCTTGTAAACCCTGACTACAACAAAACTGGTACCAGGAGTGGGGTCACTGGTGTGATGTTGCCTGGCCATGTGGCTTAACAGCTTCAGGAATTAATTTAGAAAGGTTTTGAGAGACTGGCCAAAGAGGCAGCCCACGTTTGCTGTAAACTATATGGGAGACTGTAGTCAGAGTCTGGAAAGTCAGAGTACTAATGGAAATGCTGCCAGTTAAGATGAAGCTCAAGAGGCTTCTATTGAGAAGGACTGCATCAGTTGCTGGATTCCAGGTGTTGTAGGTTGTGCTTAGGCAGGAGGTTGGTCTGCATTTTGCTTGTGTTAAAGATACTGCCTGGGTGGCAGAAAAATTCCAATGCAGTTGGGATGTGGCATAGTTACTGTTGAGAGCTTTTGGCCAGATTTATATTGAAAATTAAGAGTGGAGGACCGGCAGGTTGATTTGAAACATTTCACAAGAAGGAAGACTCCAGTAGAGCTGTGGGTTGCAAGGATGAAACAGAGGAGAATATGGTTGTTGAGAAGGAACAGGACAATGAAAAAGTGATCTAAGGCCTTTCTGCAGAAGGAAAAACCGTATCTGAAATTCAGGAGCCCCCTTGGGGCATCTCTTAGTGTTGCCATGTCCTGTTGTTAAAAAGTTAATGGGAAGCAAGGATTGTGATTGTAATAGCTCTCTTAATGTGATTTTAATGTAGTTTTTAGATACATGTTTGTAATCGGATTAATCAAAGTATTGTGATTTTAAGCTTGAATTTTGAGCACCCTTCGAATATTTTGCTTTTAGTGTGGAAATTAGTGCAATAAGAATTGTATGTAATTGTTATAGTAATGTAAATCTGTGTGTGTGTGTGTGTGTGTGTGTGTGTGTGTGAGACAGGGTCTCACTATGCAGTTCAGGCTGGCCTTGAGCTCACTTCGTAGTGCAACTTGCAAATGATTCTCCTGCCTCAGCCTCCCAAGTGTTGGGATTACAAGAGAGTGCCTCCATGCCCAGCTAGTAATGTAAATCTGAAATGTTAAATTTTTATAAATCTGCCATTGGAGATTATGGCTTAAAGAAATGTGTCTGGTTATCGAAATGACTAGGAGTGAATTGTGATGAATTAACTAATGGTCAACTTGTAACACCCAGCTAAAATGAATCTTCATGGAGCTACCTGAGGGTTCTTGGCAACAACATAAAGAGAGAACTGGTGCACTGTTGACCCTCTTGGAGTCCTCCTGCTTCTCATGATGTCCTCAGGTCATCTTTTGTATTACCCTGTTCTTTCTCAGAAATCAAGATCTCTTCTGCTCTGTCTTTGCAGTCCGCAGCTTTACTGCAGCTTTCTTCCTGGCCAAACTCACGATGTTTTAAATCATTCTACTGTGTTCTTTGCTCTTGATTCTCAACATAGATTTGGCTAAAAGCCCCCAACAGTAACCATGCCACCACCTCAACATTAAACTGCTTTGAAATTTCTTTTACAAGATTAAATTAGTCTGTCACCCTTAGTCTCAGTCTCAGGCAAAGCCTCTCAATACAAGCAAAATGCAGACAAACTTTCTGCCAAACCATAACACACATCATCTGGAGTCCAACAACCAATGCAGTCCTTCTTCCCAGCAGAAACTTCCCGAGCCTGGTCTTTACTGGTAGGATTTCCATCAGTCTTCTGGTCGTCTGAGCTCTAACTAGAATCCCCCATACAGAACAGCCTAAAGCATTCCAGTACGACTTTTTCAGCTGGCATCTCTGAACCTTTCCAAACTCATCCCACAAGCCATTCCCAAAGGCTCCTGAACTACATGATCAGATATAGTCACAGCAACAGTCCTATTCCTGAAGCCTAATTTTGTCTTAGTTACTTTTCTCATTGTTGAGACAAAATGTCAGACACCCAAAGTTAAGGGAGGAATGTTGGAGACCACTACGAAGCAGCTCTGAGCAAAATTTAAAATTAACTAATTGGCTTTCTGTTTATCTGTGAGCCTGTCCTAGGCCTAGGCCCTTTGCCTGGTGATGGGAGCTGATTCATAGTAAATGAACCTCTATGAATCACTGATCCTGGCTGAGGCCTGTAGTGGCCGATGAGGCCAGAGATACCTCAAAGGGCAAAATAAGGTCACTGCCAACGACACCTGGCTCAGACCCAATTAAATAGAGACTGCAGTTGCAGACATTACACACCGGCAGGCGTCTCACTCCCACTGTAAATGTCATCATGGAGATAAGACAGCTCTCCTAAAATTGGCACAATTTACTACTTGGAGAAGTCCTTGAAATGACTCCCAAGGTCCTGCTCATTCCCTGCTTTCCTCAGAATCCTCTCTGTTTATTATGAAAAATAAATACGGGAAGCCAAGAGAGGCTTTGTCTTAGCCCTCATGATAGTTGCAGAGTCAAGAACTCTGCAAGGGGCTTTGATCCTCCTGAAGCCCTAAAGTCACACCCCTTGTCTCATTTATTTAAGCCTTTGCCCTACACTTGTTTGGAAGACTGGGGATCTAGGCCCGGTCCCTGATAGAAGAAGGGTTTATTTAGCTCACAGTTTGCAGAGGATTCAGTCCATAATCTGCTGGCTCCAAGGCAGAGCTGCACACAGCAGAGGGCAACAGTTCATGGCAGAGGAAGACAGCAAGGGAACAAGAGAGAGGGGGGAGCCAGCCTCTTTCTGTCCCTTATATTGTGTCCAGTCTACTGGGATTAGGACATTGCTCACCCAGTCAGTGGACTAATCCACCAATCATCCACCCTTAATCCCAGCATCCTTAATCTGAACATTGCACTACAAATCAATCACACACTCAAGATTTAGCTGCCTTCAAAATCCTGCCACCCATGACCGCATGAAGCTTTGGAGGACAATCAGACACAAATCATAACACCATATACGTATGTTCTACAATAAGTATCGGAGGGAAGGGAGGGGACAGATATAGACAACTGGAGAAGCAAGATGAGCTACATGTGACGCCCGGGGCACAGGCGGCTTCACTGCACACTACCATTGCTCCTACATTAAAGATTTTCTCTAAGAAACACGCCTGCACACTCGCGCACTACTGCCGAGAGCTGGGAAGCAGGACAGGCGTGTACTTCACAGGAAGGAAAGGGAAGGCAACAGCTCCGCCCCACTTACACAGGCCAGGGCAGCCGCAGCCTGCGACAGCTCTGCCCTACTTACACAGGCCAGGGCGGCCGCAGCCTGCCAGACCCTAGGAGTTAGCTCTCTGAAGGCCGGGCTTTCACTGAGAACAGAAACATTTCCTGTAGGGCCCTCGAGAGCCTCTGCACAGGCTTAAGCTGACTGATGCAGCAGCAGCACTAGACCCAATTTGGGTTTCTAACACGGAACACGGGGGTTTCCCAAGACAGGACAGGCCTTGAGAGCTGTGATGAAATCAGTGATTATTCTGCTATTTTCAGCTTGGTTTATTCCAGACAGTCAACTTCCGGTCTCTGCACACCACATAATTATCTCAACCTTCCTGGGCATATTTGCCGGCCAGGGCAATCAAGAAAGTGCAAAAGCTGATAGTGAAAGTGATGCTTGTTTTCCCAGTAACCTAGACAAGGACCATCAGGAGGAAGTGCTGTGCCTGGTACCACCTCATGCTGACTGGCGCTGCCCTGGAATTCTCCTGTCTCACTGTTTTTCCCTCTGGCCAACAACCGCCATCACATGTGCCTTAGGGCCATTTCCCCTTATCATAAATTTATGGATCTATATAGTACAGGGACTGAACTGAGCCTTGCACATGCTAAACAGGGGCTCTACCACTGGGCTACATCCATCTTTAATTGCTGATCAAAAGCCTGCACGGTATTTTTGTTTTTTAAGTATCTTTTAGCTACAAGATATAAGCCAGACTCCTGAGCCTGGAGTTAACTAGACTCAGCCCAGCTGAATGCCTGGCAGATTCTTTTTTTGTTTTTGTTTTTGTTTTTGTTTTTGTTTTTGTTTTGTACTGGGGATCGAACTCACAACCTCATGCTTGCCAGGCAGGCGCTTTTGTGCTGGTGAGCTATATCCCGGGTGCCTGGCACATGCTTAGTGCACATACTAACATTTCACAAGCACTTCACGGTGGCAGCACTGAGCAGCACGGCTCTTTACAACAGGTGCCATCGGTTCTTTTCTTATGTGTTTTACGTGTAAACAGACTGAGGTATAGAGAGGTTGAGCAATTGCCCACTGAAGATGGCAGTGTTAGAATTCAAGCACCAGTCCATGGCTGAGGCCCTGCTCATCCCAGCCACGCTGTCTCTCACACCGAGACCAAGGCCAGGCTCCGGGACAGGGGCAGTGAGAAGGGAGATGCAGCACTGAGTGTCAGTTTCCAGATAAAGTCACCTGGCGGCTGCATCCTCCTGCCAGCAGTCAGACGACCCTGCTGTCCTTGGAAATGGAGACGAGTCTGAAGGAGGCAGCAAGGCCTGGGCTAGCAGCATGTCCTCAAGACTGGTGCGTGGATGCCACCTCCTGCCTAAGTGCTCTCAGGAAAGTCACTCTCCCTCTGTGCTGCTGGGGCCCTTGGGCCAAGCTGCAGCCCCACGGCTGGCAGCGGGGAGGAAGGTAGAAGACGGCACCCCATCGGCCCCACGGCACGGTCGTGAGGCCCAGGCCGGGACAGACAGGCAGCTGGACACCAGCCCGAAGCCACACACAGCAAGAGCTGCAAGCCTGGCCTGGTTTAACCTCAGCGCTCCAGCGCCCTTGTGCGCATCCTCATCTGTGCGCATCCTTGTGGCACCAAGGGGAAAGCAACAGCCGACTCGCACGACGGCTGTGGAGCGTTTACTACAGGGTCTGGTGCAGAGAAAACCCATGATTATTGATTTTTTTCTTGGCAAAAATGGCAATAAATGGGGGCTCGGGGTGCAGTTCAGTGGTAGGGCTCTTGCATCAATTCCTGGTACAGTCAGAGCAAAAGGGTGATAAGTGTGTATGTGTGGTCTTTCAGGAGGTGCATGCGTGCACACGTGCGTGCGTGTGTGCATGCGTGCGTGTGGTTTGGTTTGGTTTTCTTTTTTTCTTTCTTTCCTGGCACCGTGGATTGAACTCAGGGCCTCACAGATGCTAAGTAAGCACTCTACCCCTAGCTACATCCACCTGTACATATACTTCTGTTACCTGATTGTTCTACTTTTTTTTTAATTTGGTGAATTTTTGCCCCCATTTCTTTTCTTTTCTTGCTTTCTTTCTTTCCCTCCCCTCCCCTACCCTCCCCTCCTCTTCCCTTTCCTTTCTTTTCTTCTCAACAAGGTCCCACTATGTTACATAGCCAAGCTGAACTTGCTGTGGTAGGCAGACTGGCCTTAAACTCACAATCCTCCTGCCTCAGCCTCCGAATTACAGGCATGCATGTATGACATGCACCGTTTCTTTTTGTCTGTTTTATGTTTTGAGACAGTTGTGCTATGCTGTCCAGGCTGGTGTCACACTCATGGGCTCAAATGATTCTCCCACCTCAGCTCCTGCACGGATGGGACTACAGGCACGTGCCACCACCCCGACTTTCCTTCCTGTGCTTAACTCTCTGTGTGAGCGTGTTTCCACACACACACTTATCTCCACCGCTGCTAACTATCATTTGTGGTCACAACGGTCCTGAATTTCACCATCTCCTACCACCACTTCCAAGTTTGCTCCTGCATGCTGAGATGAATGTCTGCACAGATCAGTGACGGCGAACCTGTTAGAGACCGTGCGCTAACCCAGAACCCAGAACCCACTTACTCATCACAGAGTGGCAACACTGCGATTAAACCTGAATGCTGAGCTTTTAGGTTAGAAAAAAACAACTCATACATTAACGTCTTTTGTCTAAAAAAAAAATACACTAATACATGTGCCATAGGTTCATTACCACTGTTACAGATACATCTTAATTTCCTTAAATAAGTTTGTTTTAACTACACAAATTAAACAAAGTTGAAAATACCTGGGCCCTGACAGGCAGCCGGCTCCAGGGGCTTCCCCGTGTCCTGGTCCTCCTCGATGCTTCTTAGGGAAGCTGCTGCAGGCCCTGGCGGCACCGCCCCTGGGAAAGCTGGCAGGGAAGAGCTGGTTTCGGGACCCTGATTCCCTGCAATAAGGTGGAAGGAAGGTCACTGTCACTTTGTGATGAGGGGGAAACTCCGGCTCCACTTCCAGCTCTGCCACAGACACAGTGCGCCCGGGTCAGCCTCTCCCGCCCGGGGCCGCGGTCTCCACGTCAGCACGGTGTGGGTGAGGCCCTGCTCCGACGTCCTGTGTCACACATGCCTGGCCAGCTCTATGGCTTCTATCTCTTAGCCTCTTTTCCCCACCTACAAAGTGGAGCGTATGAAAATAACACCAGCTCGCTTACATCCTAGGGCCATCATGAACACTGGCCTAGCAGGCCTGAGGCCTGTTCAGCTCTGCAAAAAATAAATAAAAAATAAAGCAATAAAATGCCCAACCCTCTCAGTAGCCCTTGGTCTTAGCTTCCCCGCCCCAGCTGAGACACATGAGCTCTGTCCCATGTCACAGATGCTCTCCTACACCTGGCGGTGCTGTCACCGAGCGCCCACCAGGCCAGGGCCGGCCGAGCCCCGTGCACCTTTAACATCTCTGTGCACCATCCATGGTGGAGATGAGACACTGAGACCAGGGCAGATGAAGCAACTAGCCCAGGGCGACAGGACACTGGCTGCAGTGGGCGCCTACTTCCTGAAGAGCCATAACTCGCCCTTGGCATGGGTTTGGGGAGACTCACAGGTTCTGTGAGGGCAGAGACTCCACTCCACCCAGGGTCTCAGAGCTCTGAGGGAGCCATTGGTACATGTGGGGGGATGCCCTGCACAGGAGGCACCAAAGTCACACCTGGAGGGCCATGACCCCACGCCACCGTCAGCTGCCAGTCCAGCGTCAGTCCCCTCAAGGGGTTCCAGTCTCCTGAGAAAACGCCTCTCAATGAGCTCTGAGTTTAAAGTTCTTCCAAATGCAAAAAAGGAACCTTGTGTACAAATGCCAAGTGTCCACGGCAGGGTACGGCTGAGAGTAAGGAGCGCAGTGTTGGCCTGGCATGTGTGAGGCCCTGGGTCCAAACCCCAGTGCTGCAAAGAAAAGAAAGCAAAGCAGAAGGTACTGAATGTCTTCCCCTCTGCTCCAGAGCTGCTGACACCGATCTGAGTTGGAAGGGACAGGACAGGCCTCTGCCTCACTTCCCATGGTCAAAACCACCAGACGGAGAACAGATCACCTCTCTGTCCTTGTCCCCTGGAAGCCTGGTCTCTGGTCACTGAGCAGATGCAACACAGCTCTTTCAACCTGCCACATCAAGGACCACAGCCATCAGCAAGGGCAGGAGGAGGCCAGTGAGCCACATGTTCACAGGTGAGATGGTGAAGAGTCCTCCTGCATAGGTTCCCTGTCGTCCACCAGCACTAGGTCAGCCAGTGCTCTGGCGGTGGGACTGAGGGTGCAGGCGGAAGCCCCTCTCTGCCCCTGTGCTCACCAGGGGTGGTTGGCAGTGTGATTTTTTTTTTTTTTTTTGTACTGGGGATTGAACTCACAACCTCACGCCTGCCAGGCAGGCGCTTAACCACTGAGCTAAATCCCCAGCCCTATTTTTTGAGACAGGGTCTTACTACACAGTTCAGGCCAGCCTTGAACTCACTTTGTAGCCTAGGCTGGTCTCAAACTCACAACAATCCTCCTGCCTCAGCATCCCAAGTGCTGGGATTAAAGGTGTGCGGCACCACGCCCAGCAACAGTGTGATTTCTTTGTCTCTCTGCTCTGTATTCGCTCAGTGTCCCAGGCTCACTAATGAGTGTGAACCACTGACCAGAAGCTAAGCAATGAGCTCACAGCATCCTGGCAGGAGTTCCAGTCCCTACAGACTCTGCCAGCGGGCTCACGACTAAGGGAGCCATCAGACAAAAGAGCACAGGAGCTGGGTTTTCCACCAACCTGAGAGTTGCCTGAGGACAGAGTAACAGCCCAGGGCCACTCGAGCTGCTACCGCGAGCTGCTGTTACTGCCACCATCACCCCAGCCTCCTTGTAGCCTCTGAGACCCCTACAGCTCCTCCAGGGCCAAGGCGAACCCCTAAGCAGAGGAAAGCGGGGACAGCTGCTTGGCAAGGTCTGACTGCTCAGTCGTGCTTACCATGGTGGTTTCTGCTCACTGAGGCCCCGGCTGACCCAAGGGCCTGGACTTCCTTCCTCCTTGCTGAGGGGACTCGACACAGAGGCCAAGCAGCCCAGCTCCCTGCGTCAGAGGGCCTGACAAGTGCACTCTAGAGACCCCTCCCTCACACCCCTCAAGTCAACGCATGATGCAATATTCATGCATTTGCTTTTCTTCCTCAGCTGACTCTGGCTGGAATGGACCCCTTTGAGAGCGAACGGACGTGGGTCTGCGTTACTCAAAGAACTCCAGTCAGCTGCCCACACCACAGACACTTTCCGCTTGCTGGGCCCGCTTTTCTTCTCCCTTCTCATCCCTCAGCGTGACCCTCCTGGAACACACACACCACACAGCACACACACAGAGCACACAGACAGCACACACAGCACACACACACAGCACACACATACACACAGCACGCACAGCACACACACAGCACGCATAGCACACACACAGCACGCACAGCACACACAAAGCACACATAGCACACACACAAAGCACACACACCACACACACACAGCACAGCACACACACAGCACGCCCAGCACACATACAGAGCATACACACACAGCACACACACACACACAGCATGTATACACAGCACACACACACACACAGCACACACACACACAAAGCACGCAGAGCAGGCACACACACAGCACACATACAGCATGCACAGAGCACACGCACACAGCACACACATACAGCATGCACAGCACACATACAGAGCATACACACACGGCACACACACACACACAGAATGTACACACAGCACACAGCACAGCACACACACACAGCACACATACAGCATGCACAGAGCACACGCACACAGCACACACACACAGCATGCACGTGCACACACGGCACACGCATGCAGTACACACACACTGCACGCACAGCACGCACCATCCAGTAGTCCCCACACTAGCTAAACACAAGAGTGAACAAATCTGACAGCAGGACCTATCTTCCTAAGGCTCTGTGCCAGGCTCTCAGAGAACCTTCCCCAGCGCTGGCACTGAGGCACCTTGTGTGTACCCTGTACCACTGGATCAGGGATGGGACACCACCCTTTATCAACATGCACAAAATCCTGACATCGAGCTGATTAAGCAAAAGCCACCAGGGAGCTAGGAGTCGCTCTCAGTGGCTGAGCACAGTGAGGGCCTGGGTTCAATCCCCAGAACTGCAAAATAAACAAAAAAAGAGATACATCATTTTAAGCTGAGAGGCCTCATTCTGAAAAGACACTTGAGGAGTGGGACCCAACAGACCCACAGAACAGGGTGCTCAAGGAACACTCCACTGAGCGCATGCCATTAAGCAGAGTCCCAAGGGATGGAGAGGATCAGTCACAGGAAGAAAGCAGGGGCCGTGGGAGCAGGGGGAAACCATGCTCCAGGAATAACATGTGCAAAAGCCCTGAGGTAGAGCACATTTTGGTAGTGCTCAGGTGCAGGCCAACCCCTGTGGCTGAGCTGCAGGAGCGAAAGGAAAGCGGGGAAACAGGAGGTGAGAGCTGGGCAAGATCAGACCTCGTGGGCCCTCGCAGACCATGGTTCAGCAGAGCCTTGCACAAATCCGTGAACCAGGGCTGGGGATATAGCTCAGCAGCGCCTGCTTGGCAAACACAAGGTCCCGAGTTCAATTCCCAATACAAAAAAAAAAAAAAATCAGTAAACTAAGGTGAGTTAATCCAACGCCCACTGCTGCCTCTCAGGTGACAGACTCCCTGGTAGCCTGGCTGGAGATGTGCGACTGGTTTTAGCCAGAGAGGCTCCCTGTCACTTCAGGCAAAGCAACCAACAGCCACCGCATCTCTCCCCTTCCTCTCTTCCTCCACAGTGACCCTGAGAACCCTGAGTTACCAGCATGTTCAGGAGGTGAGCTGCGTGTGCACATGCACCCCTGTAATCACAGCACTTGAGAAGGCTGAGGCAGGAGGATCAGCTTGGGCAACTTAGTGACTACACAAGAGCCTGTCCCAAGGGGTGGGGCTGGGGATGTAGACTCCCCAGTGCAAAGAAACAAAATGCAGGAGGTGGCCTGACCTGCATTAGACTTCGTAGGGGAACTCAATCTTCGTAGTGTAGAACAACTGAGATTTCAGGGTCCCTGTTATAATTCCGTGGGAACTAGGTACAAAAGATAGCTTACTACACAGCAGGAGCATGACAAACAGGAGATCACTTCAACCCCACCCCATACCGTCCCTCTGAAAACTTAGGGGTCAGTTTTTGTGTTTGTTTAGGCTTTTTGTTTTGCAGCACTAGGCACTGAACCCAGGACCTTCACAGTGAGCTATGCCCCAGCACTTTTTAAACTTGTTTTTTGAGACAGTGTACTTGGGATCCTCCTGCCTCAGCCTCTCAGAAGGCTGGGCTCACAGGCATGTGTAGCACACCCAGCTGATGCTGCATTAAAAAAATAAATCATCATCCCTTAGCTTTGAAGCCTCCTGGTTTCGTTTATAAGCAAAGTAGAAGGAAAAACGCCTCCGCTGGTTTTCAGGGAGGGAAAGTGAGGCATGACAACATCTAGTGCCATCTCCGAGCACAGTTAGGGTCACGTGAATGGGCCTTGCTACCTTAGCCCCATTACTCACTCACAAGCCACACGATACTGGGTCAACCACCTCGTCTGCAAACCTCAATTTTCAGTCAATAAAAACAGATAACAGAAATGATGAGGAAAGGGCTCGTTAGCGCAAGGCAGGTGTAAGCCCATCATCCCCAGAACCACAGGCCTGACACCTGGCTGCGGCTCAGCTGAAGCCAAGGTGTCCCCGGGCTGGTGAGCCCTGAGTGCGACCTGAGGGCCTCCCAGGAGGAAGGCCTGTCTGGGCAGCAGCCCTGAACTCCCCTCAATCACGGCCCTGCTCCGTGACGACTGTGAGGCCAAAACCAGAGGTTCAAGCTGCCCAGGTTGCATGACAACAGAGAGGCTGCGTGAGAACGGCAACGCGAAAACCAAAAGCCCCAGCAAGACGAAGGCGAAGCCTGAGCAGCCCCCGAATCCCTGCGGAGCCCTGAAGCAGCTGCTTCTCCCCCACTGCTGGCACCTGCGGCGTCACAGCCACACACCGTGATGGGGAAACAGTATTAACAATGTTCCTATCATAAATCCCGCCAGGGAAACCCCAAGCAGCCCCCGCTCCACAGAACAATGGGAGACGTCCCAAAACAGAAGCTGACCATGGTCTCTTCTGTTTTTCCCCCAAGTCAGGGTCTGGCTAAGTTGCCCCAGCTAGCCTCCAACTTGCAATCCTCCTGCCTCAGCCTCCTGAGTAAACAGGATCACAGTGAAAGCCCACATCTTCTCTCAGCTGGATGATAAAAACAAAAAACAAAACAGAACAAAACAAAACTCTATTTTGCGGAGGTGGAAGGTGCTGGGAATTGAACCCGGGGCCTCATGAACTGAGCTATCTATTCCTGGCCCTTATCTTTGGTGCTGGGGAATCAAACTCCAGACCTCCTGCCTGTATTCTACCATGGAGCTACAGTACATCTCAGCCCCCACCTGCCCACTCTTTAAAAAGCAGATATTAAGAAATTGTTCATTTTTTTAAAAATCTTTTTTTTCCTTTGAGACAAGCTCTTGCTATGTTGCCTACAATGCCCCGGTCTCAAACTTGCACTTCTCCTGCCTCAGCCTCCCAAGTAACTGGGACTACAGGTTCACGTCATCAGACATAGCCTGAAACAAACTTTCCTGGCTCTCTTTTGGGTTCTAGACTCAAGCAACACTCCATTCCATAAAACAGAGTAAGCGATGGTCCAAGCAGAGGAGGTTGGCTTATAGACAAAAGGCCCTGAAGAAAGCAAAACCACAGCGAAGAGTCCAGCAGCGACCAGCGTTGGACAGTGTAGAGAGCGGTAAAGCTTCACAGCTGCCGCCCCGCCTCTCTGGCCTGTGGGCATCCGGTGCGTCAGCCTACATTTCCCATGAGCCTCCCCTGTCCCGCTGGGAAATGACGACGGCCTGTCCACACCCCCATACGATGACAGCGTCCACTCTCGTTTCTATATAAACCTTGAACATTTCCGCAATAAACGAAGACTTGATCGGAATTGCTCGTCTTGTCTTCCTTTCTCTCTCCCCAGCCTTGCCCTCCCCCATCTCCATGCCCTCTCCTCGAGACCCCCGTTTCTTCTAGGACCTGCAGGCAGGTTCAGGACAGCAAACTCACAGCGCTGTCTCCATGGCACTGGGTGGCCTGAGCCTTCCTTCTCCAGCCGCAGCCCACGCTGTGCACTTAGCCCTGCTGTGCTCTGCCTGGGCCTCAAACCCCGGGAAGAGTCCAGTGGTCCCTGCGTCGCTGGCCAGTCACCCTTGGACAGAGCCTTAGTGCACACCTCGGGGCTGGGCACGGGTGTCAGCCCAGTTACTGCGTCGCTACCACCACCCGCAGGAGAGGGCAAGCTGCCTGGGGCCTGGGGCCTGCTCTGTGTTTTCCTGGCACATTGCAGGCACTTGGTAATGTCTTTTTTCATTCAGTTTGGTTTTTTTGTTTTTGTTTTTGTGGCACCAGGGGATTGAACTCACAACCTCGTGCCTACCAGACAGGCGCTCAAGCCACTGAGCAAAATTCCCGGTTCTAGTTTTTTGAGGCAGGGTCGCACTGTTTAGCTCATGCCGGCCTTGCTCGCGTTGTAGCCCAAGCTGGCCTTGAACTCACAACGCTGCACCTACCTCAGCCTCCCGAGTGCTGGGATTAAACGTGTGCACCACTCCGCCCAGCTCTTTTTTTAATTCACTATAACTCTCCTGCCCAGCTTCGGTGTAACTGGGCCCCTCGGGGGAGTGGGGTGGGGCTCAGGCAGGGATGGAGAGTCCCGCCTCACTGCCTCACCGGTGGGATCCCAGCTACAGCTGCCGGACCCAATGGGCACCGGCACAGGACAGGGATGACGGGTCGAGGATGCCTGGCACAGTGGCACAGGCACACTGGAGTCTGAGGCAGGAGGATCACAAGTTCAAGTGCCCGGCCTGGAAAATTTAGGACTCTGTCCCAAAAGTAAAAAACAAAACAAACAATAAAAATAGCTGGGTGTGGTGATACATGCCTGTGAACCCAGCACTCTGGGGGGCTGAGGCAACACAATCTCAAGTTCAAGCCAATCCAGACAACTTACTAGTTCAGAGAAACCCGGTCTCAAAATGAAAAAATTGAAAAATTGAAAAAATGTGAAGGCCCTGAGTTCAATCCCTTGTGCCGAAACAAAACAAAACAGAAGGCAAGGGGCCTCCCCCTTCTTACAGGGTATCAAGTGGACACGGCAGAAGCAGCAGGAGCGCCTCCCCCACTGATGCAGTCACACGGCAAGGCCGGCCAAGTAACCAAACAAGCCTGAGTCTGTGACCCTGCGGACCTGACACATCACCCCGGCACCAGATGCTCACACTGAGTTGGAAGAAACCTCGTTCAGTTTAAGCTGCTCATTTTAGCCTTTGTGTGTGTGTGTGTGCACCTGTGTGTGTGTTAGGCTTTTTATAACGGTGTAATAATTCACAAAAACGTGCTCAGGGTTAGAGCCCTAGGTGTTAAGGACCCAGATAACGCAAGCCAGGAAGCTGTGACTTCCCTCAGATCTGTTAAACAGCAACTACAAGAAGCCACTGTTCCTGGATTAAGCTCCTGGACTAGGGCGCAACAGACCAAGAAAAAACAAAAGAGGGACACGAAAAGCAGGCCCGTGCAGGGCGCATGGTGTCCCACACGGCAGGCTGTGCTGGGCCACAGAGCCCCACCCCAGGGCGAGGACACAGCTGCCCCTCAGCTCTGGCAGCAGACACAGGACTGAGCCCAGGGAGAGCAGAGCCTGACCTGTGGCTGTCAGCATCGACAAGGTCCCCACCTGCGCCACCTGTCGATCTTACTGCTGGGCGGCTCTGGTTTGCGTTCAGTCCTTCCCGGCAGCTTGCGGGGCTGTGGGACGCGCACAGCATGCACCGATGCTCAGGGGTCAATGATCAGGATGAGGCAAGAAAGGCACTGACTCGGCCGACCAGTTGTCATCCTGTTACAGCTCCTTAAGACAAATGTTCAAATGGTATAGGGTTGGGCTGGGAGTTTGGCTCAGTGGCTTGAGCACCTGTCTGGCAGGCGTGAGGCTGTGAGTTCAATCCCTGGTGCCGCAAAAAAAATAAATAAATAAATAAATAAAAGGTATAGGGTCAGGGATACAGCTCAGCAGCACAGCACCTGCCTGGCAAGTGCAAGGTCATGAGTTCAATTCCTGGTACCAAAAAAAATTGGTATAAAAAACTATAATACATAGTGTGACAAGCTGAAAGAAAAAACATGTATGTGTCTATGTATATGTATATAAACATGTATGTGTCTATGTATATGTATATAAACATGTATGTATATGTATATAAACATGTATGTGTCTATGTATATGTATATAAAAAATAGTTGAGATAGTTAAAAAAGAAGAAGCCTCCTTAGTTATCCACGTGGCCTGTTCAGAAGCCAATTCAATGCCTCCCCTCACTGAACACCTCCGTAGGTTCTGCCTTCCCTTCCCCACCCCGCCCCTGTCTTTTTGTCCCAGAGAGAATGACCTCAGCCAAAGCAATGACTTAGCTCACACCTGCCTTTACTTCAGCGAACCCACCGTGAGCTATTTTGAGTTGACTTTTGGCTGTCTTAAGAAATTTCTGCTGGGCGTGGTGGCGCACGCCTTTAATCCCAGCACTCGGGAGGCTGAGGTAGGAGGAACGTTTTGAGTTCGAGGCCAGCTTGAGCTATGGCACAAGTGCAAGGCCAGCCTGAGCTACATAGTGCGACCCTGCCTCAAAAAAACCAGGGCCGGGAGTTTGGCTCAGCAGCTTAAGCGCCTGTCTGACAGGTGTGAGCCTGTGAGTTCGATCCCCAGTGCCGCAAAAAAAAAAAAAAAAGAAAGAAATTTCTGATGTGCTGTAAGATTTAGGTTTCTGCCTGTGGATATCCAGCTGTTCCAGTATATTTACTGAACGTACAATCCTTTCTCTACTTAATTGTTTTTGCATCTTTGTCAGAAATCAATTGTCTGTTATGTGGGGATCTACTTTGGGACTTCACGTTGGTACCTCGGTGATTTGTCTATCTTGATATCAATACTGTTCTGTCATGATTAATGTAACTGTGTGATAAGTCATGAGATTGGGGAGGGTTAGAATTCTCTTTGTTCCTTTACCAAAGTTGTTTAGACTATTTTGAGTCTTTTGTATTTCTACAAAAATATAAGAATCAAAATGTTAATTTTTATAAGAAATAATATTGGCATTTTGATAAGGGATTGTATTTTCTGATCTTTATTATTTTCTTCTATTCCGTCTTTTATTTCAAATTTTTTAAGGAAAGATACGAGGATATTTCATAACTTTCTTCTTTTCTAATAAATGCACTTGGTGTTATAAGTTTGAAAAAATAATACAGCTCACTGATGATACAGCAGTTGTAAATGTATATTATATACACCAGCAATGGAGTACTTGTAAGATTTCCATGCTAAAATTTAGAAATTGTTGATAAACTATTCGTGAATATAAATAAATCATTTAATGAAACATGTATATTGATTACTGTAATTTTAATTGGCATAATCATACTAGTTAATATTTATATTTGCACAGTAATTACTCAAATTCAAGCAACTAACTAGATTTGGTCCATTTATAAGCCTTTTACTAATTTTATTAGTGAAAACACCAGTAAAAGTATTTAGATCCATTTGTACCACCAGTGGGACAAAGCTACCCCTGAGACAGTCACACACGTACCACGGTGCTTCAAGCCCATAGGAACATGTTCAGTCCAACAGTCTGTTTGCAACCACACCCTGCGCCTCCATCCAGTGGGGACCAGAAGGCTGATCACACTTCCCATCTACCAACAGGAGCCAGGCCGTTCCTTGGCAAGGACGGTAACCACAGTCTGGGATGAACGAACAGACGGGCTTCTGGTGTGGGAGGACACCTCAAAGACCCACAGGCCCTAAAGCTAACATCATGACAGGCTGAATTCCAAGCCTGCAGATCCTGGAAACCACTCATTCAAAAACACAGGAATATTTTTTGGCTCAATCTTTTAAAAAAAAGTTTTCTAGGGCTAGGCTGTGGCTCAGTGGCAGAGCTCTTTCCTTACATGCATAAGGCCCTGAGTTTGATTCCTAGCACCACAAAAAAATTTTTTCTATGCTTTATTTTTTATTTTTTTATTTTTGTTTAAGAGATAGAGAAGTTTTTTTCTCCCATTTTTCTTCTTTTAATTTCTTTTGTTTCCTTTTCTCTTTGTCCCTTTCAACTTTTTGTCTTAGCATTATTTCCTGGAGTTTGCTCTTTTTTTTCTGTTTGTTTCTTATTCATTCTTCACTGTGATTGTCTTCCCACACTGTTAATGTCCTTGTACTCCTCAATAGGACCTCCATCTCCCTGTCCTTTCCTCCTCCTATCTTTTTTTTTTTTTTGGATACTGGGATCAAACTCACAACTTCATGTCTACCAGGCAGGCACTTAATGCCACGGAGCTAAATCCCCGGCCCTATTTTTTGAGACAGGGTCTCACTGTGCAGTTCAGGCTGGTCTTAAACGCACTTTGTAGCCCAGGCTGATCTCGAAGGCACAAGGATCCTCCTGCCTCAGCCTCCCAAGTGCTGGGATTAAAGGTGTGCACCACCACGTCCGGCTCTCCTCCTCATATCTTGATTAATATTTGAAATTTGGCTTTTGTCACTCTCTGGTCTCCCATCCCCTCTACCTTTATTACTGTAACTTCTACGCTTTGTGCATTTCTACATTGCCAGTTATTCTATTCTACTGCTGTTGAATAGTGTCCCATTCTTAGTAAAGTTGTTCCACTTAGTAGATATTTATTGTAGGTCATATGTGATTGGTCTTAGTGTTCATACTATATATATCCCTTTTCCATGGTTAAGGGTGGTACATTATCTGTTCTTAGGGTTTGTTACTATTCATTTGTATTTTTCATAACAGCTAAATCCTAGAAGTAGCCCATATGTCTATTAACACATGAATGGAGAGAAATTCAAAGTATAATTAAAGGGAAATATAAAAGCTAGATAACAAAGCTAGATAACAGCTCTTTCTCACTGGGAAGGGGATCAAGAGATGCAAGAAGAAAGGGGGAAGGAGAAAAAGAGGGTATGAAAAGAACTAAGGTTATGTGCATGTACCAACTCCACACAAGGAGTGGGTAAGAAACAGAAACTTGACGACAGCCATTCTTCCTAGAGATGGAATCTCAGAGTTGCTTTAATTTGCATCTCTTGGACGTCCAGTGATGTTGAACATTTCTTCATGTATTTATTTGCCATTTCGACTTCTGAGAACTGTCTATTCATTTCAGATGCCAATTTTTCGAATGGGTCTTTAATTTGGGGGTTCTGATTTTTTTGAGTTCTTTATATATCTT
This sequence comes from Dasyprocta punctata, assembly GCA_004363535.1. NCBI lineage: Eukaryota > Metazoa > Chordata > Mammalia > Rodentia > Dasyproctidae > Dasyprocta > Dasyprocta punctata. The sequence goes on along the minus strand of RJWM01027811.1, from coordinate 4,962 downwards.
AGATAGTCTTTTGAGAAACAGCTGGCTAAAATTTTTGCCCACACTGTGGGTTGTCTCTTCGCTCTGTTGGTTTCTTTTTTTTTTTTTTTCTTTTTTTTTGCAGCACCGGGGATTGAACTCACAACCTCGCGCCTGTGAGACAGGCGCTTAAGTTGCTGAGCCAAACTCCCGGCCCTGGTTTTTTGAGGCAGGGTTGCACTGTGTAGCTCAGGCCAGCCTTGCACTCGAGTTATAGCCCAAGCTGGCCTCGAACTCACAACGCTCCTCCTACCTCAGCTTGCCGAGTGCTGGGATTAAAGGCGTGCACCACCACGCCCAGCTCTGTTGGTTTCTCTTGTTGTGCAAAAGCTTTTTAATAAGATGAGATCCCAGTTATTGCTTCTTTGTGATAATTCCAACGCAATTAGGGTTTTGTTCATGAAGTCTTTTCCTACATCACTGTATGTCTTCAAGAGTTCTACCTATTCTTTCAGCAGATTTAGTGTTTCTGTTTTAATATTTAGATTTTTGATCCATTTTAATTTTAGTTTAGTACATGGTGAGAGACATGATCTTTGGCATGTAGAAAGCCAGTTTTCCCATTACCATTTATTACAGAGGTTATCTTTCTTCCAGTGAAGGTGTTTGACTCCTTAGTCAAAGATAAGGTGGCTGAGTATGTCTACAGTTGTGTCTGCATATTCTAATCTGTTCCACTGATCCTCAGGTCTGTTTCTTGCCAGTACCATGCTGTTTTTTTGTTTTTGTTTTTTTGTTTTGGTACCACGGAGCAAACTCATGATCTCATGCTTACCAGGCAAGCACTTGAGCCACTAAGCTAAATCCCCAGCCCAGTACCATGCTGTTTTATCACAGCAGCTCTGTAGTACAATTTCAAGTCTGGGATTGTGATGCCCCCTGCCTTGACTTCATTGCTGAGAACCGCCTTTGCTATTTTAGTACTCTTTTGGTTCCAAACGAATTTTAGGATTGTTTTCTCTAATTTTGTGAGATATGCTGCTGGAATTTTGATCAGGGTTGCATTAAGTCTGTGTAACAATTTTGGAAGTATAGCCATTTCACTATATTAGTTCCTCCTATCCAAGAACAAGGGATAACTTTCCATTTTCTGAATCTTCTTCAATCTCCTTTTTCACAGTACTGTACTTGTCAATATAGAGGTCTTTTACCTCCTTTGTTAGGTTAATTCCTAAGTATTTTATTTTTTTGGATGCTATTATGAAAGGTGTTATTTCCCTGATTTGTCTCTCAATGAGTTTGCTATTCGTGTACAGAAAGGCTATTGATTTTTGAGTGTTGGCTTTGTATCCAGTTATGCAACTGAATTTGCTTATAAAATCTAGAAGTCTGTTGGTGGAGTTTTAGGGATCTTCTATATAGAGTATCATGTCATCTGCAGATAATGATAATTTTTTCCTTTCTTATTCTTATTTCTTTTATTTCTCTCTCTTATCTAATTGCTCTGGCTGACATTTCTGGAACTATATTGAATAGAAGTGGGGACAGGGGACATCCTTGCCTAGTTCCTGATTTTAAAGAGAAAGCTTTCAGTTTCTGATGCTGCAGTTGGTATGTCATAGATAGTTTTTATCAGATTGAAATAAAGACTATCTATTCCAATTTGCTGTAGGTTTTTTTTTTTTTTAAATTACAAATGGGTATTAGACTTTGTCAAACACTAAAAATGCTGGTAGGGCTGTGGAGAAAAAGGAACCCTCCTCCACTGTTGGTGGGAGTGTAGACTGGTGCAACCTCTCTGAAAATCAGTGTGGAGATTCCTCAAAAAACTAATAAAACTAGAGGTTCCATTCAACCCACATATTCCCCATTCATGGTATCTTTCTGAAAGAATTAAAAGTATCATACCACAGTGATATGTGCACACCCATGTGTGTAGCAGCACAGTCTGTAATAGCTAAATCTTGGAAACAACCCAAATGCCCATCAACTGGTGAACAGATAAAAAAAGAGGTGGGTTTTTTACAATGAAATACTACTCAGCCATAAAGAAGGATAAGCTTGAGCTATTTCTAGGTAAATGGCTGTACCTTGAAAACACACGCTTACGTGAAATAAATTGGACACACGTGTAAACACACTGCTCCTCTGATGTGAGAAACCAAAAGTGTAAATAAGGACCAAAATACATAATAGATAGGGCTGGGAGTTTGGCTCAGTGGCTTAAGCGCCTGCCCTGGCAGGTGTGAAGTTGTGAGTTCAATCCCTGGTGCCACAAAAAAAAAAAAAAAAAAAAAAAAAAAAAAAAAAAAAAAAAAAAAAAAAAAAAAAAAAAAAAAAAAAAAAAGATGTTGTGAAATAAGAAGAAAATGTTCAAATGGGAAGGGGATTATAAAAGGGGTTGGGGAAAAGAAAAAAAGGGAAAAAGAAAAAATGAGAAAAGAAGGAAAAAATGGAAACTAAACTTTTGTAAATAAAGAGGGGAAGAAGAGTTGAAGGGAGGGCAGAGAAATGAGAAAAAAAAGAATCAAGATATATCATGTAGAGAAACAAATGCCCTATGATTAATGTGATCATTGTGTATACCTAAAATGTACCAATAAATTTAATAAAACAATTTTTTAATTAAAAAAAGGGCCAGGCGTGGTGGCGGACACCTGTAATCCCAGCACTCGGGAGGATGAAGCAGGAGGATTGTTGTGAGTTTGAGACCAGCCTGGCTTACAAAGTGAGTTCAAGGCCAGATTCAACTGCATGTGAGACCCTGTCTCAAAAAGACCAATAAATTACATTAAGTTAAATATAAAATAAAGAAAAAGGAATAAAAACCGAAAGTGGTCTATTTTCAGAATAAACTCAGGGGAAAGCTACTACTAGCCTGTGGATGTGACTGGGGTCATGTGTCTGAAAGGGTCTCTAATCAAAGGGAAGAGGTAGACAGTCAATAAAGCATCTCATTCACTACACTAACTCTGACTGGAAAAGTCAGGCCAGTCAGGCAGCCCAGGCTGGCCTGAAACTCACAACAATCCTCCTGCCTCAGCCTTCCGAGTGCTAGGATGACAGCTGTGCACCATCACACCCGGCTGACACCCGCTCTTGGGAAATCAAGAAATAAAGTCTGTTTCACTCTGCTCTCCTGGTCCACAGGCTGATGGGTCCGTGGCACATGATCAAACATGAGAGAGGGCTATTCCTCACAGAATATAAACACGATGCGCTGCAAACATGTACTAATAAAAATATTTTTTACAATTAAAATACAAGCCAAGTGTGGTGGTATAAGCCCACAGCCCCAGCACTCAGCAGCCCGAGGCAGCACTGCCAGCTCAGGGCTAGCCTGGACTACAAAGCCAGAGGCTGTCATAAAACAACAAGCGGAGTCATACTCGCAGCGTTTGTCACCAACCAGAGCTAAGCTACCTGGTACCAAAAATAAATAAACAAAGCTAAACCGTTCAGTCAAATTTCGCCACCAAACCAGTTTCAACCAGCATAATCACGAGGGTCCTTCTGCTCCAACCCTTACACGTGAAAAGGTGAACCACCTGATACGTGTTCACTCTTGTGTCTCCTAGTCCCCCTGTGTGTGTGGCACTGAGGCTCGAACCCAGAGCCTCCACACTGAGCCACTCCCCCAGGCCTTTTGTAGTTTTAGTTTTTCACTGCTACGGGTCAAACCCAGGGCCTCTGCTGCTGGACAAGGGCTCCACCACTGAGCTACACTCCCAGGCCCCCGTGTTTCCAGGGGGCCTACAAGAAAAGGCTTTCTGCAGTTTTTTCTATTTTTAAAACCGATTTTATCTGCTTTGCTCACGGGAACACTTATGCTACTTTATGAAGGGAGGTATCACCCGGTTCTAGAATTGAAAATAAGGCCAGTTAATGCCTTTAACCAAAAAGTACAATTTTACCTCATAAACTTCCCACCCAGTGTTTTTTCAGGTGGTTTCAAAGGAGGCCTCAGGTAAACCTGTTAAATCAGGAGAGCAAGGCAACCAGTGAAGATCAGATGAAAACTATCAGTGTGTATCAGTGGGGACAAATTTCCATGATGAATATGACCTCTGTGTGTATCTAAATTGTACCAAAAAGGTTTTTTTGTTTGTTTGTTTGTTTTGAGACAGGGTCTTGCTATGCAGTTCAGGCTGGACTCAAGCTCCAGGTGATCCTTCCGCCCCAGCCTCCCAAGTGCTGGGATTACAGGCATGCACCACCATGCCAGGCCAAAATTTAACTTAAGATATTAGTAAATAAATAAAAGCCATATCTCATAAAAAAAAAAATCAGTGTGCCAACCAAGATATATTGAGGCTGGCTCTTTGGCTGCAATTACCACAGGAGGCCGGATTAGAAATCCAGAGCCCCAGCCGGGCGTGGTGGCACACGCCTTTAATCCCAGCACTCGGGAGGCTGAGGTAGGAGGACTGTTGTGAGTTCGAGGCCGGCTTGGGCTACAACGGGAGCACAAGGCCGGCCTGAGCTACACAGTGCGACCCTGCTTCAAAAAAACAGGGCTGGGAGTTTGGCTCAGTGGCTTAAGCGCCTGTCTGACAGGCGCGAGGTTGTAAGTTCAATCCCTGGTGCCGGAAAAAAAAAAAAAAAAAGAAAGAAAGAAAAGAAAAGAAAAAAAAGAGAAATCCAGAGCCCCGACCCAGCCAGCTGCACTGCCGCTACCACCCAGGGCAAAGCCAGCAACCGCAGGCTGCCCCCGCACAGGCCCTGGAGGTCTTTAACTCAGACTGCCGCGCGCGCCCCGGTGTGGTGAGGCCCACTAATTTGCAGGTCTGTTCTGGGGGGATAGGGGGTGCTGGGGATAGAGCTTCCCCTGCTAGGCCCGTCCCCTACCACTGAGCTGCCTAACAGCTTTTCCGGGCGATCTGGTGATGTGCCTACTGGGGAGCCTGCTGGGCAGAGCAGCCGGCGGTGCGGTCGCACCCACTCCCGGCCCGCTCCCGCCAGGGAAGGCTGGGAGTCAGGGAGGCAGCGCGGGACGCCAGGCCA
>RJWM01027810.1:0-26398 GCA_004363535.1 Dasyprocta punctata | reverse complement strand
GAATAAGTTCCATCATCGTACCGCTGTCAGCAGCTGTCTCTGCCGACCGACCGGTGGCCGGGTACTGGTTGCACATGTTGTCTTTTTAAAAATTTGTTGTCTCATTTGAATCTCTTACACATCCTTTGGAAAAGTAGGCAGTGTTTTTTTCCTCAAGTAATAAGCTCAAGTTATGTTTTCTCATCTGCAGCATCTCCAGCGAGAAACTGGAGGATCCTCTTTCTGCACTTTGCCCCCAGAAGCTGGGCTGGGTCAGAGCTCTGTCCTAGGTTTGTCTATGGCTTCCTTTTCTGTAGGACGCAGGCAAATCCTGAATCTGTAGATGAGGTCCAGTGCTATCTCATATGCTTTGTAGGCAGGCTTCTGCAGAGAAATCAAATTTCTACGAAAGTCTTTATGTTACATGCACACTTACATATACAATCAGAGCTGTAAAGGTGTGCATGGTCATCTATTACTATTCTGTAACTAGAATTCCCCTTAAAATAAAATAACTTTTCATCAACAGATGCATGTATGCCATATCCATAGAATAGTATTCAGCATAAAAACAGTAAAGTACTGAGACATGCTGCATTATGAATGAGCTCTAAAAACATTATACTCAGTGAAAGCAGCCAGTCAGAGAGAGCCACACACTGTGATTTCATTGGTAGGGAATATGAAGAAGTGGTACATTCACTGATGCAGAAAGCAGGTTAGATATTGACAGAGGCTGGGTTGAGCGGGGATTAGGAAAGACTGCCTCGTTGGTACAGGGCTTCCTTTTGGGGTGACCAAAATTTCTGGACAGAGATCAGTGACGCAAGTCCAAGAGTGAAAGTATACTAAATGCCACTGAATTTTATATTCTAAAATGACCAAAATGGAAAAGTTTATGGTATATATATTTCATCATAACAAAGAAATACATGAAATAGTTGAGGTTAGATAGTTCTGTGATCAGGGGAAGGAAATGAGAATGGGTGGGAAAGACATGAAGGAAACCCAACTTGGTTTAAAGTTCGTGGCCTGTGTCATTGTTTTATTGGTTGCCAAATTTGCCAAATATTTAGTAAAGAAATCAGGATCTAAACAGTCACAAATCTGTGTTCATAGTGATCACCATGACAAGTAATTCCAAGAGGACTCACGAAAGAACATCAAACTTTTCTGTCTCAAGTATCAAATGTTGACAAAAACGTGTTTTTATCATCCTGCTTGTTCCTTTGATCATTTCTTAGCAAATCACACCATTGAATTATTATGGTTTAGATCTAAAATGTGGCCCCAAAGTCTCATGTGTTTGGAAGATGAGTAGGTCATGGGGGTTTTAGTGGCTTAATGTGCTGTCAGTAGATCAGTCCTTGAGGAAGGGCATAGCTGGGAGGGAGCATCATTGTCCTGTGCCCCTCCCCTCTCGCTCCCCTTCTTGGACATCATGCAGTAGACAGCATTCCTCTGTCATGCTGCTAAATTCTGTGCCATTTCTGCCTGAGAGCCAGCTGACCATGCACTAAACTCACTGAAACTGTGAGCCAAAATGAAATTCTCCTCCTTAAAGTTGCAGGTGTGGGTATTTTGCCCTAGAGATGCAAAGTGACTGATACATACATCACGCCCTATTTGACGGTAAACTCCACAAAGCCAGCAGCTCCATACCCATGGGGGTGTTGTTTATCTCCCCTCCCCTCAGTGGTGTGTGGAGGGAACATTCTCTAAAATCATTGCTTAATTACTTCTCAATCCTCTTTGCAAAGTGCAAATCAGGCCCTTAGAGCTTATTAAAAAAATTTGTTAGTGCATAACCTCCATTTAAAAAATGAAATAGAGAAGAAAAAGTAAGCATGCATCATGTGTAGAAAAGATAAACACTGTTTCATGAAAGTTTTTTAAAAATTTCTTTTTAATTTTAAAGAGAACAAAACCAAACAAAATGAAACAGAACAAAGCCAATCAAAACAAAACAATGAAAGTGATACAGGACTTCAAAATAAGATAACTGGAAATCAACAATGACTATTCTAACGCCTCTTGTTATCTTCAAAATAGCTGCCCATACCATCAATCAGACATAATAAAATCAAACAAAACAGAACCAGAATGTGTAACAGATATTGTGAAAGTGAAAGGAGGGGAAACATCTAAAAAGGGAAGGTGGTAGCCATTGTTAATTTCCATTATCTTGTTTTGAAGTCCTGCTTTGTTTTCATAGAAGTTGTAGCCTTGGTTATGTATGTGGAATTTGCATCCTGGGAGGTGACGTAAATGTATTTCTCACGATGGCTGATAGGGGCAAAAACTCATTTTTTTTTTAACTTAAATTTTTTTTCAGCTTGAAACACAGTTTATTAAACTTACTGATATTTCTCTCTGAAGATTCCACTAACTAATTTTAAGAACCCAAGAGTACACAAAACATCTTAGAGCTTCCTGGCTGTAAGGGTTCACAGACTTGTAGGTGAAGGGCAGTGGAGCAGCAGTGACCACCATCCACCTTCCTTTCCTGTGACGGCAGCCGCACCGTGATGCACTAAGTAAACTAAATCGCGCATTTGAGCCAGCTTTAAATATTACACTGAAGTTAGAATTGTTTAGAGGGAATTTCCAAAAATGAAAATATGGACTCTCTTCCATATACTAATTTTAGGCAAAACATCAAAATGTGATACTCAAAAGAATTTAGGATTGGGGGCAGATAGGTTGTTTCGGATCTTCTATTTTATTTTATTTGAACTCAAACCTGCAGTTTATTTTATTTTATTTTAGTTGAACTCAAATCTGAAGTTTTCTTTTCCCCCTAAAATTGAAGACTGGTTCTATAGATGGGCAGGGCGAGGGAGCCCCCTTGGAGCTGGGTACTAAACAGCAGCTCCTGAGGAGGAAGCGATCCACAGGCCGAAGCCGCCTAGCAGCGCAGCTGGCCCGCCGGAAACGCGCTCCGCCACCGGGAACAGTGGGCAGGGTCCGCCAGGAGATCGCCCCTCCACCCTGGCGCCGAGCTCCGCGTTCCCTCTGGTTAGCCGACAGCAGGGACGATCGCTCGCTCGCCTGGCACCGGGGCAGCACCTGGCTGGCGGCGTGCGCTCCTGCAGAGGCTGCCCAGCTGGGAAGGGAAGGCGGGGGCGGCCGGGTCCAGCGCTGGGCGCGGCCAGGCAAGTGGCGGCGCCCGAGGCTCCAACTGCGGACTGTGATGCCGGGATAACCGCCCCCCACCCCACCCCACCCGGTTACACCCACTGCCGTCCAGGCTGCTGAACACGCTCCGCCTTGGGGGTTACCTTCTCGGGGTCCCCTTCCCCTCATGCTCCCCCACCCCACACTGGTTTGAGCAGAGCCTGAGGAAGCGAGAACCAGGCTCAAAGCCAGGTCCTCAAGCGGCCAGCGCCCGGAGGAGGAGGAGGAGCTCTGGGAGGAGGTAGGACGGCCACTGAGGCAGCATGGAGAGCCAGTTTTTTTTTTTTCCTGGTGGTCCTGGGGCTGGAACCTGTATTTTCCCACCGACCTACATTTCCAGCCCTCTTATATTTTGAGACGAGTTCTCATCAAACTGTGAAACTGCTCAGGCAGGGCTCCAACTTGTGATCCTCCTGCCTCAGCCTCCCAGAGTGCTAGGATTACAGGTGTGAGCCACCATACCTGGCTTTTCTTTGGAACTGCAAGATCTGGATTTGAATCCCAGTTTGCTACTTGTGGACGGCTGGGGCAGCGACACTGACCGACCCAGAGAGGACCATCCTACTTGCAGTTAAGCTTCATCTTCATGCCGGACCCGAGGGTCGCTCTCTCCCTGTACGCACGGGCACGGGGGTGAAGGCTGCTCCTGATTATTAAGTGTTCATCTGTGCCTGGCCTGTGCCAGTGCGTTCACTGACCCGGGAAGGTATTACAGACCCCTCTACTGGACATGAAACTGACTCAAAGAGAGCCAGCACCTCTCCCAAAGTCTGAAAAAAAGCAAGGAAAAAAGAGCAAGACTTGGGTCCGAAGCCATGAGGCTGCCGACAGCGCCCAGGGCGGTGCCCGCACCCAGTGGACGCCTCACAAGGCTCTGCGGATTGTTTTTGGTTAGAAAGCCATTCCGAATCTGCAGAATAATTTTTTTTAAATGCCCTTTTCTGAAGTTCGCATCTGCATTCCAGAGCTGCCCGGCCTTCCTGGGCATTCATCTGAGGTCGCAGAAACACTGAAGAGTGGGCAGGCGCGGGGGCCACCGCGGAGGGGCGGGCGAGGCCCGTCGTCCTTAGGTAGACGCAGGAAGACTCGTCATGGAAATGAATAGGCGTGATCTCTTGAGTGCTTCCGATGCCGAGGAAATCAGGCAGGCGCTTCCTGACCCAGCCCAAGGCAGCATCATGAGGTGGGGGCTGGTACGATATTGATCGGTATTGATCGGTATTGATCGTGAGCCGCGGGGCAGGAGTGGGTGGTTCCTCACCTGCAGAACACTTCCCGGAGGCCCCATCTGACCGAGGGCCCAGGGTCCTTGCTGACCTGGGGAGAGCTTGTCATCACAACTCATGCCTCCCTTTCATTTCAAAACCCAAAGTGGGGAGATGTTTTCTTCAACGGAAACTTCTTGGCAGTTGAGGCTGTACGTGTCTTAAACACCAAAACTGTACTTTGCATGTTGCAATCTCTCTGCTCTTCCCGTGAGCATGCACAGGGCTCATACACGCTTGCTAAATGGATCATTTCTCCAATAAATATGAGATTTCAGGTTGCGTCTTCGTCATTGGAGAGGGTTACTCAAAGGTGAATCGCGTGTAATGGAATTACTTATTTTCTTCATGAACTCAGGCCAAACATTTGGTTTCAGTAATAAAAAACAGGCAGATTCAATTGCCCTGGGCATAACGCTGCACACTGACCCCCTCTGGGGCCTGTTCACTGGGACTGCACTAGATTTGTTAGCAGACACGAGGGCGTTTCGCACATCAGCATTTTCTCTAAGTTTTATGTGTAAGTACTGTGATCCAATTTCAAGTCCTTGTTATACAAAGGTCTTACAGAAAGCTGAAAGCCCCGCTCAGATGGAGGCCAGTCTCTCCTACAATTTTTAACGGTAGACTACTGCCTGGGATTTATGAGATGCTTAATACAGGTGAGTGTCCGGAAGTAGGAAAAGCTATAGCAGGCTGTAGCACGATCTAGTTCATGGTGCTCCTCAATAAATATCTATTGGCAGCTCTTCATATTTGTATTTCTAACAGCAATAAATTACTCAGAGCTGGTGGGAGTGAGCTCTTTGGTCCGAACACGCTCCATTGGTGTTCCACTAGCTCAAAGGAAATCCGGGCCGTCTCTGCTTGGTAAGCACGAAGCCTTTTTGCAAGACAGGCCGTCATTTGGAGCTGAGCCTGTTGGAGATGTTAATGCCACCCCCAAAAACAACGGGCTGCAAAAGTGATACGGTCAATGCCTTGATGTTCAAATTGGCTATGTGGAAATTCATGGTAAGACACTAAATGGGCACTGCTAAAAGGCAATTAAGAACTTCAAGGAATTTGAATACTTTTTGAAAACAGAAATACTTGGCCTTCTGGTGACACGGGAGAGAATGTTAGGGAAGACAGTCTTGGAATCCATTTGAAGCAAAAGGAGTTGTCCGTGCACTGTGAAAACATTCATGCACTCATGGGCTGAGTGAAATTGCTAAAAATTTTAAGCAACTGAACAAAAGACCACGGGAAGGATACTTGACTGGGAAGAAAAATGTCAGCATTAAGTTTCAAGACTTGGGATGAAATCTCATCTTTGCTACCTCCTGGGTTAAGCTGCTTAACTTCTCTGTGTCTCACTTTTGTCAGCTAACAATCCTGAAGGTTTCTGTAAATTTTAAAAGCATGGAAGGACCTTGAATAACACCTGAACTATGTTGGCCATCAATCTAGGCAGATTTCTCTTGCTTTTCTTGGAGGGTTGATAGTTACAGAACAATCAGAAATCAGCTATTTTAACTGATTCCATCAGAACAACTAGATGCCCAATTGTAGCACTTGCAGCAGCTCTGTGGATCTGTTTCTTTAGAAATAAAAATACGACAGCAAAAATTGAAAATAACAAAATTTTCGGTCTCAAATTTTCCGTGTTATAACAGTCATAATAAAGTAGAACTCAGACTCGAGAAATGTCATGTTAACATTTGTCAGAAGGGATCAGTGAGACTGGAAGACGAACAACAAGGTGTGTAACTTTCTGGGGCAGCTCTGATGAAATCCTCACTCTGTGTGCAAGTTTATCACAAACTTTAATCGGCTGTCTTCCCAGTGTGGTCTGCAGGAAGCCAGCACACTTCTCATCGAGCTAGAGGGAACCTGGAATTGTTAGCTTCTGGCCTAGTGGAGGGACACACGAGCTCTTCTTAGAGAATACTATTTCAGATTCTACCGAAATTAACGTGGCCTGCTCCATTAGAGCCTTGACCAGCCAAATGGTTTCCTGCTTATTTTCTCCTCTTCTCCATTCTCTCCCCACGTCCACTGGCTCATTTTGCTGCTGTCCATCCCTAGCCCTCCCCAGTCTGACACAGGCACACAGAAAACAATGGAACTCACGGGCCCTGCTCAGACAGACTCTGATTTCAGACAGAAACTGAAAAGTCCAGTTGAGTTATAATTCACCAAATCTCAGTTTTAAAAAACTCCATTGGAAACTTTAATCCAAAAGAAAGCAAACTGGACACTAAAGGAAGTGCTCTTCACATACGCTTTGCTGTCTCATCCAGGGCGGAAGGAACACATTTTTTGGTAAAACCTATAAACTGTTGCTAGAGGTACAGTTGAATGCTTTGAGTCACTTTCTTTGGCATTTTACAAGAGAAAACTGGAACATAAAGTCCACATATTTATTTCAGTTTAGTTCTAACCTAATACATGAAAGAGGCAGAGAGGGAGGGGAAGACCAGGCGGGGCACGAGAGACCGACATGGCCCCACCCCATCTGACACACACATCCTGTAACCACCGGGTTACTTCTTAAGATGATCAGCTCTAAAATGCACATATGCAGAAATAAAAGATTGGAAAGAAAACTGAAAATACAATTTAGCTCGACGTTCTTTTAAGAGGTCTTAAGGGCCTCAGGGATGCATCCGCATTGATCTTGTTTGCAGGATTTATAATCATCATCATCATCATCATCACCGTGTCCTCCAACCCTCATCCTTCGGCTAAACTCCAACGGGCTCAGCATCCACTGCCATGAAATTCGTCTGGCTGCCGGCACAGGTGCATCTGGTTGCAGTGAAAACCTGCTCTCTCTCAGTCTTCCCCCAAGTCAGTTCTCCTGGGAAATGAACCTGCTCAGCCCTGCAGATTTGTTAAGCCATGACGCAGGGTCTTCTTGCTAAACGATCTTACTATTTTCTTGCCTACATTCTAAATGTTTAAACCATGTTTGCTGTTCTACTAATGCTTCTGACTCTAGGCCCTCGGTATTTACTTGGCAAGCTCAGCATGGCAAACATTTCCATCATGGATCAGCGTCCTCTTCTCCAATCTCCGAGAACTGGGAGTGATGAATTTCCAAAGCCCCCAACACCCACTTCAGGAAGCAGCTGGCACCCACTTCAGTTCCTCCCTGGCTGCCCATCAAGGGTTGCAATCAGGCGGTGGTTAGGGGAAGAGTCACGTGAGATGAGCTTGTCAGGAGCCAATCGTGCACGTACTGGCAGGTCAAGGGAAGGACTTGGGTCTTAAGAGGACTAGGCAGTTCCTGTAAGGACCGTGGTGGGGGACCAGCAGCGTGGGAACACCTTCCCACCAACACCGAGTGCTGGCACCTGGTGCCAAACAGCCCAAGGCAACAGTACTGATTCATACAATGGTAGCTGTGGCAAGCTAAAGAAGATCTAGAGTGTTTTCTCAATCACCGAAAGACAAAATTACAGAGTGTTGCTGTAGTGTTAGAAGTACTATGCTATGTAATTATTTGAAAACTGGCATTTGAGTTATGTCATAAGCTTCCCCTAGCTGAAATACCTAATTTTCCAGAACAGCAGAATGCTGGAGTACTTCCTAGTTCTTACGAGTTTTCCAGTTGCGCAGGTATGTAACTATGGTGATTCTGACAATCTTAACTGAAATACAGACTAATTTAGAGCTTTCTGTTTAAGCATCCATAACTTCTGAAATCAGAACTCTTAGAGATTTGTTAGATTTGCAGTTAGACCTGAAATCAGGATTTAGCTTTATTGCTAACCAGCTGTGTAATGCTGGAAAAAAATCATTTAATCTCTCAAGAATTCAGATGCTATAACTGCAAAATGCTTGGTTCCCAAGATTATGGCATTAAATGAAAAAAGTGTATCTGGTTATGTCAGGTGCTACCCAGGTAAAAGCATCATCCTTTATTTGTTAATTCTCAGTACCATTTGATTGAGGGTAGGAAGATAGTAAATTATAATAACACTGTTTCTTCTAAGTGTGAAGGATCCAACCCACATGCAATGGAAAGAGCTATCTCTTGCCTGTTATTATGCAAAGGGGAAGAAAAGTCATTTCCTCTCATAAACCAACCGAGTTCTTTTTTTTTTGTTTTTCAATTCCTTGTGTTGGGTAACATCAATGCTAAGATTCTTGACAATCTTGGTAATTTTCAACAATCTATCAAGATGACCTCAGGTGCTGACAAGGGATTTATACCCTCTGTAGCTATATTCTTCTTCAACTTCCTCCCAAGCCATGTTCTTTGCCCGAGTTCCCTCTCCAAGGAAAATCCATCATGGATATTTCCCCGCAGGTTGGCAATGAACGGCAAATCAGTCTTGCGTGCGGCAGCAAGATGTTAAAGGTGCTCATAATCAATATTTTCTAGAAACTCAGTCTGAATATAAAACTGACCTTAGGAAAAATCCTTAAAAATAATGGGAAGAAAAAAAGATACACATCTTTTATTATGGTTTCCTGAATTAATTTTCCTCTCTGAAGATGATTAAAGAAGACTTTAAAAGTTTTTGTTTTTTCTTTCTTTGACTAGTAAAAAAAAAAAAATCACAATTTATGCAAAGCATGCTTGTTTTTGGGAGGGGACTTTTAATCAGCAAGTGCTAGAGAGCCAAAACGACATGGCACAGATAACAGGTACCACAGTCCAATGACAGAGCAGGTGGGATCAGCCTCCGCCTGGGGCGTAGTGAGCACTGCCCAAGTTGAAGCAGATTATAAAGCAACAGCCTGCGGCCTGGCAGAAAGTTACGGACTCACACTTCCATCTCTTTACCATGCTGTGCATTGACTAGGAGTGGGCATGTGTGTGTGTGTGTATGTGTGCGTGTGCGTGTGCATGTGGGCGTGTGCATGCCGTAAGTATATATAATAGTATGAGTAGTCATCCTTACCGAGAGGGCACAAAGGGTGGATCTGTCTTCTGTCTACTCCAGTGTATTGAGTAATTTCGCAGTTTTGCTAACAGTGTTCCTCTCTGTTTCCATGCTCAACAGACCGCCTCACTCTCTGCATGTCTTGAACAGCACAGCCGGCCCTGCACCTCTGCACAGCCTCGCTCTGACGATCTGAGTCACATTTCCCATGACGCGAACACCGAGGCAAATCGTGAGCACATTTTCTGGGAAGTATACTTAACAGACTCTTCAGCTTAACAGACTATAGTATCAAAGGCAGAAGGGAAGTCAGAGGTGACGTAAATAATGACCAGCCACCGTAACTGAACAGAACAAAATATCACTAGAGATGGGTTCTGGAGAGACATGGAGACCCAGACGCTGAGCGGGGCTGAGCTAACGCTGGGGTCCTTCTCCAGTGCATTTTGTTCTTCCGGGAACAAGAGAAACTGCGTGCTCCATTCCAAAACTGGCCACGTATTTCTCCCCTCCAACTCTTTGAGAACCCAAGGCTGCTCCGGGCTCCTCCTCTTCCTGCTCTGACAGCAGGTGAAGCGTGATGAGGTCTCGGTCAGTGCCGGGCAGGGCACAGGTATGATGGTGGCCCCCTGCGATGAGAACAAGCTCCTCCTGGCCGGTGACATCGCACTGTCCCAGTGTCTTCGTGTGACGCGTTACTCATGGAGTCAGGGTGACTCCGCTGTGCTGTAGTACACACAGAAGTACACAGTGTGCATCTGGGGATGGTACAGGTGCCTCTCCTCCCGGCTCAGGCATTTACTACCCTTTTGGTAGTTACTTTGGGGCACACTCCTTCCGCTTGGGAAGCAGGCCGTGTGCAGAAACAGGCGTGCTGGGCTGCGCCTCTCGTGTGCGTCCTGCTTCCGGATGGCGCGCAGCGGCCGAGGCGCCGTCCCTACACCTGCTGGGTCTTTGCAAGTGCTCCGTGGTCACACAGGGACATCGCTGAGGTCTGCTAAGCCCCACTCAGGTGTGCATCCACACGTCTGGCTCCCCCTGCCGTGGGGGTGCGGAGAGCCCACCTCGGGGTTTCAGCAGAACCCGCTCAGCTCTCAAGTTCTGGGGAGACAGTGAGGGTCCTGTCCTCCCCGGCTGACCTGCCACCCTGTGTCCTCACGCTGGCCACAGGAACATGCTCTCCACTCTCTCCACAGCTCTCTGTCCACTGCGCCCCGTGGATTCTTCCTGCTGTGGTGCCTCTCCTGGGGCGCCCTTCACTCCAGTCAGTGATGACGGAAAGCAGGACATCCTCAAGCCAACTCGGAAACACCCCTCCTCAGCCACAGGACGTCTGTTCCCAGACAGGATTCACCCACCTGGGTTTTCCCAAATGTCACCCACGGCTTCATTACAGAACAGAGCCTGTTTCAATGTTGCATTCACAGGGCCACTGGTTATTTATTTAGTTTGTTTGAGGCAGGATCTTGCTGTGTAATTCAGGGTGGCTCTGAACTCACTGTGTAGCTCAGACTGGCCTCAAACTCATAGTGATCCTCCTGCCTCAGCCTCCTGAGTGCAGAGATGAGAGGCCTGGGCCACCACACCTGACTGTTAACCTTTTAAGTAGACTTCACCTCTGAGGAAAACGACAAAGGAGGAGTCTTTGTGACAGGGCGTCGCTCGTGGCAGTGTGGTGGGCTTTGCTTTTGGCTTCCAGGTCCCCTCTGCTATTTACACCAGATTCAGGTGCATCATCAGAGGGCGGGAGGAAAAGACTACGCTATTCCTGGCTGTGCAGCACCAGCTTTTATTCTGGTGATAGAGACAGAGGCTTCAGAGTCTGCATTTCAGTCAGCCGCAGTCATCAGTTTCCCACACACCTCCTTCCCACTGTGGGGTGCCCTGTGTCACCGCCACTGTCCAAGGCAGGGGTCATACCTGAAGTCGCTTGCGGGATGTCACCTGCTTGGAGGCACTCGCTGGCATTCAGTGGGTTTTACACCCGTGCCTCGGCTCATGAACTTGATTCTTTCCAGGACTCTGGTCGCAAGCTGGTGGTCACAGACCGAGTCAAATTTCCCCAGAAAGTCAACATTGAACCTGACCACTGAATTGGATTTGGTTACTGTCCAATTCGGTCTGTGACCAGAATGGAAAGAATTAAGTTTGTGAAGCGAGGTGCCACTGTATTTATTAGTGTGGCACCTGGGCTTCCTGAGACTCAGTGCATAATAAAATCCAAGCCTGAGTTCCTAGGTCCCAAGGAACTTGTCATTTGAGAAAACCAGTGAGAATGTTTTTGAATTAGGGAAAAGTGACAGGGAAAGTTTACAGCTAGCAGAGTCTTGTAAACTCAAGTGTGTGCCAGCAGCTTTTAAGGGGGAACTTGGAACGTCCATTACATTAAAAACGAATGGAGTAGAGATGTGTGGATGACGCGGCACAGTTCACAGCACAGTGTGCAGCTCCAGTCCTGTCCTCAGCAGGGTGTATGCTTTGGGATCCGAGGAGAAAGGCACCCGCAAATGTCTCTGAGAGCTGTCACCAAGAGGCACACTTGCTTGTTAATCTCTTCGTGGCGACAGGCTCCACTGAGGATCTAATGAAAGCTGTGGATCCCCTGCTCATAAAGCACTGATGGGCACATCCACTGCCCCCTGGGTGTACGCTTCCAAGGAGTTTGCAGGCTGCCTTGTTGTCTCTGCAAAAGCCATGCTACACCCCTCCCCACTCTGTTGGGGTGTGTTACTGGCATTAATGTATAAGAGCAGTACATAATGAATTATCTTGGTGGAGAAAATCTAGCCACACCAAGCATCCTGAATCTCCATCGGATCACACAACGTGTTCCTTAATCCCTGGGAAGTCGTCTGAGCCCGGGTCAGGCTCAGCACCCACAGTGTCTGTCCCTCGACCCTCGGTGAAGGACGATCTGAATTACAGCCAACCAGCCAAGCCCTCTGTCACGTCTGCCTCGCAGAGCCTGCCTGTTTCTCCCAGGGCTGCCCGGGTCATCCATCCCTTTCTGCTACAAAAGGCCTCAGTGATTTTGCTGGGTCTGCAGCTTTCAAATTTGGGTAGAAGGAAACCAAACCAGCCCAATCCAACCCAACCCAACCCAGTGCAACCCAACCCAAACCAAACCAAAAACAACCCAAACCAAACCAAACCAAGCCAAACCAAAAACAACCTTCCAGATATTTTAGAAACGAGGAATGTGGCCATTTGCAGCGATGATGGTTCCTCCTGTGCAGGGTCATAGCTCCGATCCCTCTCAGAGATCTTATGCATTTAATCCTTAAATCCGTCCTGAGGCAGAGACATTGTCCAGTGGCTCTATGACTCACGTAGGTCCTGGGGCTCATAAGTGACACTGAGACTTACATGGGTTTGTGTCTGACTTCAGGACTAGTGTATCTTCCTTCCACATTATGGTTTTATAATAACTTATTTACTAAACCCTGAGATCTAACATCTTGCTTCCTGTGACTTGAAATTATGTCCAAAGGCCTCGGAGAACTCCTAGATGGAAAGGTCTGTGCGCAGAGAGGAAAAGGGGACACGCTGAGACACCCAGGTGAATCCCAACATCGACATCAGTGGTCTTGGGCCACAGGTCACTGGGCCCTCACATGCACGACTGAGCTTCTGTCCAAGTGCTCTGGACTCATTGCTTTCTCCTAAGACACAGCTCGGTGAACCACAGAGATACTAGGGGTGTCAGGCAGGAAGGAGGAAACTTCATGTCCTCTATCAATGAACAAGAGGACGATTCCGTGCAGGAAGCACTTAGTGAGCACAAACAAATACCCGGAGGTGGGACACGGCAGGGGAGGAACAAAGCTGCTCAGAACAACCGGAACAGAAAGAAAACCGTGGAAAGAACACTTAACAGGATGGCCCAGGTCTTGATGACCTTTATACCATTTGATTAGTGGCACAGACTTTCTCTCGGAGGTGAATGAATGGTTTTATGCAGGGACCTACAGCATCAGCTGTGTTCTGATTTGCTAGAGAACTCTGGAAACCAAGGAGGGCAGAGCAGAGGTGCTGTGACACTACCGAGGGCTGAAGACCAATCAGAAGGGACTTTCCAGGGACCCCAGTGAGAGGCAGTCATGCCAGGGACAGGAAGAGATACAATGTAGTAAAGGAAACTACCAGCTGCTATTGGGCAGGCCCTTGCTCCTGAACAGAGGAAGAGGTGTAATGCTTGATACAATGTGTCAACTTGAGAGGTTTAGAAGTCTAACCAAGCAACTCAGCAGGGAGCCAAGGTCCCTACTTGGTAACCATCCTCATCCTGTTCAGGAGGAGCACACAGAGGTGGTGTGAATGCTGCACCCGCCCTTGGGGATGGGGGCAGCCTGCTTGTCATATAAGAGAGAAGAGGTTTGCTCTCCCCCCGTTTTGCTCTGGCTGCTTTTGCTGGCTTCGGCCTTGAAGTGTTGCCCCAGTGCCATGCCACCCTGCCTTGGAGCCAGCTGATTATGGACTGAAACCTCCACACACTGTGAGCTAAACAAACCTTTCCTTCCTTCATTTTGGGTGTGGGGCATTTTGTCCCAGAAATGAGAGAAAAGTAACTAAGACAGAGGGTAAACACAGAGATGGATTGTAAGTAACCAGGGAAAAACACGGCCCATCTGTTGTGCTACGAGTACAGGAGCACAAGAGAGTAAGTGTGCGGAAGGGAAGCCGAGGTTCTGTGCGTGCTAAAGTTGGGGTGCCTGAGAGATGTGCCAGGGGAAGGCCCAGTTGGCATTTGGTTGCCTCTCCGAGGCGTGGGGTCGGTGCCTCAGCTGTTCCGGCAGATGAGAGCCCCTCTGATCCCTGCAGACAGCTTCCGTTGTTTCTCACAACAACCCCGGGCCATGGACCATGTAACTCCCATTTAAGAAATGCGAAACTGAGGCCTAGAGAGGTTAGATAATTTGCCAGTCTCCTACAGTAATGGGCAGAACAGGACTCCTCTCTCCTCTACACTACGTGGCCTCTTTTTGTAAGAATTTTTATTTTTATCAGTCCGGGTTCACAGTGTATCATGATTACATTCATCATGGAGAGCTGGTATGTGGACAGAACGCATCTTAATTCATTTTCTGTCCCTTTCCCTTCCCCACCCACCTCTTCCTTCCATCTCTCGATCTCTTCCCTTTTACAAAAGATCTCTCCCGTTTCCCAGTGTCTATCTTTTATTTTGCTCTTTAATTTATTTATACTTTGGGTTTCTCGGATAAGAGGAACCAGGCAGTACCGAAGCTCGCGTGTCTGACTTATCTCCCTTATCGCACGGTCTCGGGGTGCACCCCCCCCGCCCACCAACGACTCAAGTTCATCCTTCCTTACGGCCGAGCTCTGCGGCCCCCGGGAAGAGAGGCAGGGAAAGACCGAACCTCGGATGCGTTCAGGTCGTAAAGGGACACGCAGGAGGGAGCGCATGCGCTCTGTCCCGGGGAGCCTGGCGGCGTCGCCCAGCGGGTGGAGGAGGACACTGCGAAGAGGACGGCGCGAGTGCGGCCGGGGCCCCCCGGGTTTCCTAATGGTCTCTAGGAAAAAGCGTGAGAGGGGAACTGTCATGAAAGACCTAAATTAAACTATAACGTCAATAATATTACTCAATCATTATTATTCATAAATTAGCCTAGGTAAGGTTAACTATTATCAGGTGAACTATGATCATCACTGCCCTTTTTCAGAAGAGAAAAATTACAGTTACAGGAGTCAAAAAGCACACTGGGAAGAAAAGTGGGCAGGGAGAGCGGCCGGGCGCTGGCGCCAGGTCAGGCACCCGCGAAGGGACTGGGAGCCAGGCCTGGGAGCGGAAGGGGACCTGTTTCCGTCGGGCAGGCTGGGCCACAGCGCTCTGTAAAAATTGCTCCTAATGACACTTAAGTTCTTCTGACAGAGTCACTCGGACCCGCGATTTCCAGTAAGGCCCCGGCATCAACCCAGCCCCGTATGTCTACTCTCCGAAGTGGCAGTGACGCTGTTACCCCCAAGGGGCAGCCAGGTCCCGGCATGCTTCCTTCCTTGGTGCCTTTCCTCTTCTAAGCCATTCTCCACTTTTTTCTTTTTTTCGTTGCAAATCTGTGAATCTGATCATGTTATGCTCCTGCCTGAATCGACCAGTTTTTTCCCCTGTAAAATCCCTTTGCACGCGCAGCCTGCAAGGCCAATCCCCGTCACAAGCTGGCCTGTGCACCTGGTGTCACCCGCCGTGCCTGGCTTCTCAGCCACTCGCACCGGGCCCACAGGACACCACTCGGGCCCTGCTTCCGGACCTCTCTCTTTCATCCCCCTGACTTCCGTGGACAAGAGGGCCCTTCCTGTGCCTGCGCCTCCAGTTTCTAGCGGAACGACTCGCAGATAATATGCACTCAATAAATATTTGAACAACTGAAAGCTACTCAGGGCCAAGGAACATTCCATCTGAGAGGTCCAGTTTTGCCCCAGTGTGTGGAGTTATAATAACACAGCTTTGTAACGAATGTTTTTTAAAATTAAACTTCTATCAGCGTATCGAAATGAGCCTAAAGGCACAAAGACTGAGTGCTTAATAAGCTGGTTCTAAGGCTAAGTGTTAAAAGTCACTGAGCGAAAGCAAAGCAAAAAAAACCAACGAGTGAGGGCTGTCTGTGTTTTCAAATGCCCCCTGCGACAGGGGCCCATGCGCCCCATCTTGCAAAGGTCCGCTGGCATTTGTCAGAGTTTGGTTTTCGTATCGTCTGTCCCTCGGGGTTAAAAAGATGGTATCGGGGACCATTTCAGTGAGGGCTGAAGGGAAAATCCAGACTCTCTTCAGTGTTAAATTGGAGCTCACCGGGTTGAAAACAGATCCCCAGTGTCTAATTCCCTGAAAGCGGCATCAGCCTCTTAGTGACGGGAAATCCGAGGAGCGGCGCTCTGTTAGACCTCAGGGTTTCCTTGGTTACAGGAGCCCCAACATCGTTTTAACACTGTCGCAGCATTTCTCCCGCAGGGACACAGACCCTCGCCCGGTGATGTACATTTGCCTCACTTACTCAAGGTCAAGACGGGCGACCGTGGGATCGGCACACGTATTCCTGGACTCCAATGAGACGGGGTGTGCAAGTCTATCTGTTTACGCTCCAATTCAGACTCGCAAGGAGGAGGACAAATGTGCACTTGGAGAGGAGCTTTGGCTCCGTAAAGGAAGTCCGGGAGGAGATTTAGGACACAAGGATTTTGCTTTAATTCTGTCTCTGATCTGCTGGGAAGTTTCGGGCACCTCACAGCCCCAGTGGCTCAGCGGTGGTGTGACCTGGACGAACCGCTGGAACCCCACGGGTCTCAGCTCCTTTGAGAGCAGAGGCGGGCTGATCGTCTGCCCTACGGAACTCCATGGAATACAGGAAACACCACGGAGAAGTATCCGCCCCAGCGCTTCACGGTCAGGTTCATAAATTCCCTTGAGGGCTAAGTAACATTTTCACACAATGAAAGCCCCTAACAATCCCATTCATTAGATAGCTAGGTCCAAATAGCTTGATGAGCTTCAGGTCTTTGACAGCTTTTAGTCATTGTTTGAAGAATGACACACACATCAATGAAAAGAAAAACACCTTGCCGTATTTGTAAATAACCACAACTGCTTACTAATGGGTCCCTCCTTTCTTCTTCCACACTGATTTTGGGGCGTGCTTGCTTCTCACCTCAGTGGCCACCCCAAACCCAGCTCTGTAAAGATGTGAACTCACTGAGAGGCACGGCCTAGGGTTAAAAGTGTGAGCCACCTTCAGCGTGCTAGACAGATGAGAAGACCGGCCTGGAACACGGCGGCTCCGAGGGAAGGAGCAAGATGGGGTGAAGTTACTCTGTCCCCCACACAGCGCTATGGCGGGCAGTTTTACTGCTTTTCTTCTACTAGTCTAGATGCACATGTAAAGAAAATCCATTCACACCACTCACGTTTCCATTTCTTCTAGATTGCAGTAGCTTTGTTACCAACAATAGTCACCATTGGCAACATGTGGTTCCTGATAAGCTTTGGCACTTGGGTGGCCAGTATGTATTAATTACTGCAAAAAGGACAAAGAGCTTTAATAACACACCTACCCCAGAGGACCCGCTGTCCTCCAGCCTGGCCAGCTGTGCTGCCTGCTCCATGTACACAGGGCTTTAAAATCTGTTCACAGTTCACCAGCTGCACAGGGCATGAGTTTTTTTTTTTTTTTTTTTTTGGAATGCTATATTTCAAATGAAATCTACACTCAAATCAGGGAATATTTATTTATGAAAGATAAAAAGCGTGTCACCAAGCATGTGACTCATGCTTGGATGAGGTAAAGCTGGAGGAGGAAGCAAAATGTGGACGCATGAAATCATTTTTATTTGGCACGGACGGAGACAGAATACACTACAAACCCTGGCAAAGGGGCTCCTGCTCTTCATCAATGGCAGCTCTCGGCCACCTTCAGGCTACGGGGAGAAGGGTTCTGAGGCAACACCCGGGTCTTCAGAAAACTTCAGCACCATGTTGGGCCCCTGCCGTCTGCCGTAGGGCCAGGGCTGGTGCTGATGGGGCGCACACTTGCCCGGTTTCTGCCATCTCTGGCTGAACCCCATAACACTCCCCCCGCCTTGTTTTCAAGGGGAAAAGCATTAGATTCCATTCTTTGCTGACCTATTTCACTATTTTATAGTAAAGATAGGAAATAAGACCAATAACCCTAAACCAACATTTCTTCAAGCTTTAAATAGGGCGTTCGAACTGGTGGACCGTGGGCCAGGTAGTTTTCTACTTGAATACAGGCGACTAAGGTCCGATGAGGAAGGAAGTAAGTCTTTGGGGCCAGTCTCCAACGCAGAGACATCAGGATGTTTTAAGAAAACAGCCAGGTTAAGCTTGAAATCATCTGCGAACACTCTTACTAGTGTAAAGGAGCGGTCTCTTGTATTTGACACTTACTTGCGGTAAGATACAGTTGAGGGTCTCAAAATGCTCGTTATAGGTCTTTTAAAAATCCTTTGAGATAATTTGTAATTCACGTGCAGTTGTAACAAATAACAGGGGCCCCACCTCCCGTTTTCGTTGTTTCTCATTCCAATGGTGACATCTTGTGTATCTATGGTACAGAATCAAAACCAGGAAACCGACATGGATACACTCTGTCCATCTATTCAGGGTTTACAGGCACGCGTGTGTTTCTATTTTTGAAATGTGCTTTTATAACACATGTAGACGCTTGTGGTCACCAACACGGTCGAGCTACAGCACTTTTGCGTTACAAGGATGCCTCGTGCCCCTCTTAACACACAGCCACCTCCCTCCTTCCCCCTGCCCGGCCCCGGGAAACATAAGCTTTTTTCCATCTCTAGAGTTTCGTCATTTCAAGACTATTGTACGAAAGGCATCATACAGTGCGTGACCTTTCCAGGTTGGCTTTTTCAACCCAGCACCCTTCCGCCGAGACCCACGTAGACGCTGCGTGCACCACCAGCTCCCCCTTCTCGTCACGGACCACGGCGCCACATGTGGGATTCCACACGACGCTAGGCTGGGCCACTTATCATTATTGTCAGCTTAATGAAGGGGTTAGGAGAGGCAGGAGATGGAAACGCCAAAGTCTAGACTGAGAGTTGAACTCAGGCATTCACCAGTTTTTCTCTTCGTCCTCTGGTATTGTGTGAGGTTGTGGAAGATTTGGAAGTTATCTTAAAACTCCTTAGCACAATGGAGAGAAATGCAGACAATGATGAGGATTAACGTGTTTAAGTCCAAAGCAGGGACCAGTGACTTCATCGTGACTTAGTTCCAGGAGGGCAAATAATGTCACTCCCTGTAGGATTTCTGAGCTGTTGGCTGTGTCTCCCTAGGGAAGAGTGATGTGGAGGATTCAGAGAGAGGGGCCGGGCTCGACAGTGTCTGCCATGGCACTGGCCGAGTCACTGTCACATCTGTGCCAGACCTTGGTCACAGTGGCACTGACAGGTCTAAGGGAGGATCACACCAACTCAAAGGCCAAGGACCAACAAGAACTGTCTCAAAACGATGTTTGCAAAAACAACCCAGGTGCTTCGAGCATTGCTGAGCAACTTCAGCACTGTCCAGTGAGAGGTGCCTAGGGACACCCTGGAGGCCACCAGCGGATTCATTTCTGGGCTGGAAAAGGCAGCCCCAGCCAGCACCCTTCTACTGAGCCCTCCTGCCTCCTGCTCCTCTCGAATCTACACTCATCAGCGAGACAGCTCTTGCTGGAAGAGAAGGCGCGGATGAAAGGACCTTCGCTGGAATAGCTGCGTGTTCAGAGGAGAGAGCCCAGCGCTAGCGCGTCAGGACCTCTCCTGCAGTCCTGGAAAGCTGGGTTCCGCTGCTGGTCCCACTTAAGAGATGGAGTTTGAGGCTCAGAGAGATGCAGGAAGCTCCAAGCTCAGACAGAGGGGCTCCCCATCCACCTGCACTGCTGTTCTTTCCCCTTGACGTTTTCCTAATTGAAAATTACCAACTGGAGCGATGCTGCCTACGTGAATCTCCAGTGATTCGGGCTGCAGGGTTATGCCAAACTCCCAGCACATGCGCTCCGCTCTGTGTACATCAAACGCGTGGATTCCCTCAGGGCTAAGGACCAGACTGGGGAATTGGAGACCCAAGGGAGCTTCCAGAAGGAGTCTTGCTCCTTCCTCACACACCCACAAACCACAACCCAGACCTCATAGTGAGTCACAGCATTACTGGAAAAAACTGCAGTATTTCTGAGCATCTACATCGTAGATGAGGTGAGATGCTGAAAAGTGTGATAAATTGGAACAAGTTTCCCAAGGACATGTATTAGGGAATGGAAAGAAAGAATTCTGAGAACTAATTGAGCATTAGGAGTTTCGGATAAGCATAAATCTTTTCCATTTCTTTCACATAGCTCTTTATTCCCATTAGATAATTCCAGGAATAACCTTTGTTCTAGATTTGATATCTATGTAAGTATTTTTTTAAAGTTATAAGTTTACATTTGTATTGTGTTTTATAACTTTTTGCCTTGCTTTTTTTGGGCAAAGTTTCACTCTGTAGCACAGGCTGGGCTTGAACTTACAACCCTCCTGCCTCAGCCTCCCAAGCCCCTAGATGCTGGGGTAACAGGCATGAACAGTGGTGCTCAGCTATACTTTATGAGTAAGAAAGAAAAATACACTCGCTATTAGGCCAGTATAAATAAGGGTCTTTTATTTCACTTCTCATAATATGATTCATCAAGAAGCTTGCAATCAGCAGAATGCTTGGTTCTTTAAGAATATTATTAGACAAGTATTCTTAAAAATATGTAAATATCTCTGAACCTTATTTAGAAGAACAGAAAACTGAAGCATATAAGAAATTTTTTAAAATCTTAACAAGGTTTATAACAAGTGGATGAGTGTTGAGTCTTCGCTGGGCGTGTTGTGACTTGTGGACTGAAATTCATTGTGACTTACATCTAGCACAGTATTCTATTTTCCTAAGGATCAGCAGAGGTTCTTACGAGAGAACCAACTGCCCAGTCATTTACTTTTGTGTGTGTGGTACTGAGAATTAAACCAGTGCCCTTTAATTTTTTTTTTTAAGTTTTGAAATGGGGTTTTGCTAAGTCACTAAATTGCCCAGGCTGGGCTTGAAGTTGCAATCCTCCTGTTTCAGGCTCTCCAAGTGCTGGGAGTACTGGTGTGCGCCACCATGCCTGGCTTTTGTTACATCTTGTACTAAGTGCTATGAGCCAATGGACACCATCAACTCATGAAACAGTGAACAAAACTGTGGAGAAATAGGAACTCTCATGATTGGTGATGGAAATGCCAAATGGTAAGGCCACTTTGAAAGACCAATATGTCAGTCTCCTAGAGAGCTAAACATACTCTTGCCATATGACATAGCAATCAAGCTTTCTGATATTTACAAGCCAGGTGAAAACTATGAATGTCTGTAGAACTTTATTTGTAACTGTTAAAACTTGGAAGGGAACAGGAGGCCCTTCAGTAAGCAAACGGGTAAGTAAACTGGTGCATCCAGACAATGGAATATTACTCAGTGCTAAAGAGAAATGAGCTATCAAGTCATAAGAAGAAATGGAAGAAACTCAAGTGCATGTTACAAAGTAGAAGAAGGCAATCTGGAAAGGCTACATATTGCATGATTACAACAGCATAGAGATTACCATTGTCAGGGTGAGGGACCAGGGAGGCATGGACAGGTGTAGCATAGATTTTTTTAGGTCAGTAAAACTCTGGACCTAAAAGGAACATAATATTTGTTTTTAATCTTCAAACAGATCGATATTATCCAGTAGGTCATCCATGCATCTGCCTGGGGTTCCAACAACTGGGAAAAATTTTTAAAGAATGACCTATTTTTAAAACAAGTATAGAAAATTTGAAACTTGTTAGGCTCTCTTATGCTTACTTGGATAAATAGCCTCATTTTTGAACAGTTCCCAATAAAAACCCCATTCAACATTGTGAATAATTCAACATTGTGAATAACTGTCATATACATTTGTTAAAACCCACAGAACATGTAACACCAAAAGTGTGAGTTCAATCCCCAGTACCAAAAAACAAACAAACAAACAAACAAAACTATCAGAAAGAAAAGTGAACAGAATTGGCCAAAGAATGGACTTTATCAGAAAGGAAATCAGAGATCACTCTGACGAGTTTATACTTAGCTTAAGAATCAGATTGTTAGCTTAAACAAGGTCTAGTTATTTGAGAAAATCTTATTAACAATTAGATCAGGATTTCTTGGAAAGAGGAGCCCCGTGTTGCTGGGGAAACAGCTCAGTAAGCTGCTCAGGACATTGGTATTAAACGCAGAAAGCATGGAGGAACTGAGCTAGAGGGGAAGGGGAAAGATCGCTCTTCCCTCCTGAGCCAGTGTGGTCAGTGCTCAACTTTAGAGCAAAAACCCTGAACACATAAAATTCCAGTTTGACTGTTGGTGCAGGATATAAATATGCCTCCGCTGTCCTTAAAATAATGAGCAAAATTTTCATCTCCCACTAAGATGGAAGCACCGTTGAATGGGGTTTTTATTGGGAACTGTTCAAAAATGAGGACAAGCGAATCGCTTTCATCCGGGCTACAGAAATAGAATATTCCTTCATCTGAAGAAATTCTGATATAACACACTGTAAAGCTAATAGCTCTGATGGAAATTATTTCCTGTTGTAGCCTCGGTTTTATAGATTTACTGCAGGGCTCCATTAGTCAAACAGACAGATGTAGGCAGACACCAACATCAAGGAACATAATATTTGTTTTTAATCTTCAAACAGATCGATATTATCCAGTAGGTCATCCACACATCTGCCTGGGGTTCCAACAACTGGGAAAAATTTTTAAAGAATGACCTATTTTTAAAACAAGTATAGAAAATTTGAAACTTGTTAGGCTCTCTTATGCTTACTTGGATAAACAGCATCACCCTTACTTTGAATTAGATGTGGCGGTGGCAGGAGATGTCAAATCCTTTTCAGTGCTTAGACTGCCTTGAGGTCTTACTCAAGCCCTGTGCCCATGGAATTCAAAATCTTAAGGAGGAGGCAGCACTGCATGGTGTGCATCACTGTCTACAAACGCAGTGGAAACTTTATCGCACATTGGGCCATAGTTCTACAGAAGTAGTGAGATTTAAATCAGCCCAGATGCACTGAGAAGGATCTGATGTTCAGAAGTAGTGGAAATTGTATCGCCATGAAGGGTTTAAACAGTGAGATATTTCCATGACATTTGAAGGTGATTCATTACAAAACATTCATTACTCATGGTTAATGGTTTAGCAATAGGTTGTCGAAAATCATTATCTGCTGTGTGTTCATGGTTGGACCCATTAGATACAAAGGGGCAGAGCTTTAGGAGAACATTTGACGTGGTGCTTGGGTTTCACTCCAGGCATCTGGGGTGATGCTGAAGGGGTGAAATCCCACCACAGGCTCAGGAGAGCCCCGGGAAAGCCCGTCTTTGTAGAGTTCATAGCCTGCAAAGCCCAACAAGTTTGAATTTTCCTGACAGAATCTTGTCCTTCTGTTCAGTGTTTAGGGAATTTGTTTTGTTTACTTATAAGAAATAAGGAGAAACTGGGATTAAGGACACAGGAAATTTTTGTACCCAAACAATTTAAGAAAACAATGTCTAAAATAGACCTCTACAGCAAACATTAGATGGATTCATTCTATTTCTTTCCAGTCATGAGAAATCCCTGAACTCTTCACCTTGTCTTTATCTTAAACCTTGCTTAAAACACTTACCATGTAGATATGGGGAATCTAAGTGAAGAAAACAGAATGGAAGCTATCATTTAATATGGATTAAAGCAGGTATAAACAAAAGTGAGGGGCCGGGAATTTAGCTCAGTGCGTAAGGGGCCAGCCTGGCAGACGTGAGGTTGTGAGTTCAATCCCCTGTACCAAAAAGAAGAAGTGAGAATTCTGTTTGTTTCTTTCATTAGAAAGATTCTTTTTTTTAATTAGCTCTCTTCTACATTTTGTTCTTAAGCTTCTAGAACCAAGAAGGCAGCTCATTCTTCTTTGAAAACAAAGGGAATTTAGAATAACAATGAAACCTGGGCTCCCTTTAAGACAGTGTTCAGTTGAGAAGCTGTTGCCAACCGTTTGCAAACAACCAGACACAATCTAAAGGTGAAATCAGAAGGGAAAATCCAATGATGAAAAGCCGGACCACTGGAAGGTCAACTGCACTGTTAACTGTGCTTGGAGTTTTCCAGATCATGAACTTGGAGTAAAATGGGAAATACAGAATGATTAAAAAAGAAATGATAAAAAAACCCAACTTTTTCTTATTACTATTTTTTGTTGTAAAAATTAAATTTCCATATATTATTAGACTAAATACATCACTGACTTTGAGCAGTTGGCCTCAAATATTGAAAAAGCCTATGTATTAACAAACCTGTTCTTCATTAGTCACTGAAACACCATTGCTCCATTTTCCTCTGGCTGCTCAGTGAGTGGGAGAGGCTGATATGTTCACGGTTTGCAGGTGGATGTGCTGAAGAAGAAAGAACATGCACCTTCCTGGAGACTAGAGTGCCTTCGGGTGTAGGCATCAGTACTTGTGTATCATTTTACTACCACATTCTAATGCTTGTATGGGTCCAAGCTATGTACAATGATGCAACTTTCTCTAGTTAGTAATAATAAAAGATGATCTCCCAGCAGCTTCCCTAATCAAAGGATAAAATGCAACCCTTTCAGAAGTTTATTAATTGAAATTAATACAAAGAGGAGCTAAACAACAAATAGAAAATGACAGCTACTTCATCAGATTATTCTAGATAAAGGTGAAAGACCTTTATTGGCAAAATATGTAGGGTGACACATTACTGGGTCATATGCTGTTCTTTTCTGCTCTTTTCCCTCCCTAGTCTTCATCTTTTTGAAGATGATTAACTGAGGAATAAAGAAGAAAGGAGAACTTTTTAAAGTGGAGGTAATGTGGTTAATGAATCGCGTGGGATGATTGTTTCATTATCAGAAAGCTGACTCACTGGAATTTGTCAAGGTAAAATTAGCGGGAGTTAGAAATACACTGCAATGTCCACATAAACAAGGTACTGCAGTGACCTAGCTATGCAGGATTAAGTAGTGAGCCCAATTCTAATGTGTTATGGAGAGAGATTTCCAACATAGCAAGAGACCCAAAGAAAGCAATATGAACAAGGCAGAGGTTGGGTTAGGAATTTTATTTATTCCATTTAAAAAATACAATAACTGAAATAAAAGCCTCCATGAATAGGCTCAACAGCAGGAAAGAATCAGTGAACTAGAAAACAGAGCCATAAAAATGACCAAATCTGAAAACGGAAAATAGACTGAGGAGAAAAAATGGAGACATAAGGACACGTAGAACTATCACAACATTGCTTCTACTTGTGTCATTGGAGTCCCCAAAGAAGAGAAAGGCAGCATGGCTGAGAAGGGGCTTGAAGACATAGAGCTTACATTTTCCAAACAGGACAAGGGGCAAGAGACATGAGCCTGCAAACTCAAGAAGCTGAGCAGCCTCTGAAGCGGGTAAGTCCAAGAACACCACCACCATAGACAACACAATTGAGTTTCTGAAAACTAAATAAAAGTAACAGATTCTTAAAAGTGCCTGGAAAAACATGGCATCTTACTTGCACAGGAAAAACAATTCCATGACAGAGCCTTCCTCATCAGACGCCACGGACAGCAGAGGAGAGTGACCTGGTATACTCAAGTGCCAAAGCCAGGGATCCAAAAGCAGAAAACCTCCATCAACCCAGAAGCTAGCCCTCAGGGAAAATATCCTTCAGGAATAAAGGAAAATCAAGGCATTTGCTGATGCGTGGACACTAGGAGAAGGGAAGGTAATTTATCACAGCAGATTACGCTAAAAGATGTCTTAAAATTACCTAACTGGAAGGGAAGGATAGGATAAGGAAACATGGACTATTAGGAGGGAAGAAAATAGAAGGCAACAAAAAATGCGAGTAAATATAATAGTGTTCCCGTCTTCTCTTAACGTCATAACTTGTCTTTGATGATTGAAGCAAGAATTGTAGCAGTCTGATGTGGCTCTAAAACATATAATAGAAATATTGAAGACAATAATGTAAGTCAGAGAGGATAGAAGTAAGGGTTCTATACTTAAACAGGCAAATGATGACACAGGACATTGTGATAAACTGTGTTTGTAAAATGTAATATCTAGATCAATGACTAAAAATACTACACAGAGACACTCTTAAAATTATAGAAAAAAATTCAAATAGTAATGTGCAGAACAGTAGGAAAAATGAAACAGAGAAGTAGAAAATGCAAAGAACATTGAAAAATGGCATATGTAAGCCCTAACATATCAATAACTGCCTGCATTAAACATAAAAGGCATAAATATTTCAACTAAAAGACACAGATTGGACAAGCAGATTAAACATATGGTTCATTTATATGCTGTCTTCAAGAAATTCACTTCAAATATACTGACACAGTTTCAAAATAAAAGAGTAGGAAAAACACGTATTTTGCAAACATTAATCAAAGGAAAGGAGAGACTATATTAGTATTTGATAAGGTAGGTATCAGGATAGGAAAATTACTAGAGATATAGAGCAAAACTATATAGTGATAAAAGGGACAATAG
>RJWM01027809.1:0-26396 GCA_004363535.1 Dasyprocta punctata | reverse complement strand
GCATCCCAATATTAGTGGTGTGGCATGGGCTATTCAGGAACTTTTAGCCAGGCCCATACTGAAAATCATGAGCACATAGTTCAGTTTTAAAGTTTTTAATTTTGCCAGAAAGAAAGCACTCATGAAGATGGAGCAGGGTTTTTGAAAATATTAGCATTGAAATAAAGCAAAGTGCTTTGGATCAGGACAATTGGAAACATGTCTTGAGGACTAACAAGGAACCAGTAACAGTAAACATGTCTTTGCAGGCTCAAAATTGCAAAAATGAAAGATCTTGCTTTGAGAAAAGAGTCCCAGGGAACCATGATCCAGAATGGAGGCTACTCACAGAATGTGTTTCCTGGAATTTCTTTCATAATTCTCAGCCATCCAGGCCCTCAAAAGTCTCTGGAGCCATGATATAAGGGAGCCCAGTTACTGTTTGAGCTGGCGGCAGACCTTAGAATCATCCACACAGTGCTGGTATTGCAAGCATGCAGAATGCAAGGATTGTAGAGTCAAGGAGGTTTCCATACAGATTTCAGAAGACCTGGGAGACCAGGCAGTGTGCCCCTGAGAGAATGGAGCATGAAGCTACATGATGCCAAAAGTGTAGGAGGGAAACCCAGACAGTTGTAGAAACCAGGAACATAGAACATCTGAGGAAAGCTTCACGTTGTATGCAAAGCCAGCCCTAAGGATGATAAACCATGAGAGTTGTAACTGACAGTAGTGCTGTAGAAATGAGGAGGTTACTGTCACCACAGCTTGGTCTTGGTGCTGGACATGGAGCTGCAGGATTTAATGTTTGCCCTGCTGGGTTTTGGTCTTTCTTTAGTATTATTGGTTTCTATATTCTTATTTCTCCCTTTTGGAATGGAAACGCTCATTCTGTTCATTGTAAGTAGGCAATGTTAGACTTTCTTTTTGATTTTTACAGGGTCTCACAGCTATGAATTTGCCTCAAGTTTCAGTGGAGATGTTAGACTTAAACTTTTCACTAATGCTACAGTTATTAAGAATTATTAAGAATTTAGGACCTCTGAGAGTTCAGATGCTTAGATGTAAACATTCTGCATAAAGAGTTACATTGAAGTATTTTGGGGTCTTGGGGTAGAAAGTGATCTTTTATATATAGGTGTCTCCAAAGAGCCTCTGGTACTCATAGATGGTTCTTTGAGAAGGTGAAGGGATTATAGATGCTTGTAGTGGTCTTGTTCCTGGGTGATGGGGTCTGGCTGGAAGAAGTGATCACTGGGAGCATGACATGAAGGATTTCTCTCCCTTCCTGACTTCTTCTTTTACTGTTTGTGCTTCCTGGGTGCCATTAAATGAGGTACTTTCCTCTCTGCCATGCCATCCTGCCTTGAAACCAGCTGACCATGATCTGAACATGAGCTAAAACAAGGCTTTCGTGCTTTATATTGTGAATGACAACTATTTGGTCCCAGAAACAAACAAACAAAAAGTAACTAAGATAGAAGGGAACAACTGATGTGTACAGAGAATGTATGAAAGTTTTGGAAAGCTCAAAATCAGGGATCAATAGCTGAGGAAAATTCACTAGGTTACTGATACCTCAGCTCCTCATGCCAGAAACTGATCCTAAGGAACTGGGGAGGAGGCGATGCCATGAATCTGCAGTGACCACTCTGAGTTGCCTTCTGGGTTAGTCAGACATTTGGAGGTCAGGTTTGTTGGCTCTAGAATCCTCAAAAATTTTCAAATTCTGCTTCCATCCTTACCACCTCCCCAGAATCTTTGGAATACATGGACCTGGCCAGATAGCTATGGAACCTCCCATGAAAACATTTACTGCTTTGATGTAGAGGTGCTTAACTCTTACCTTTCTCCAGACCCAAGACATGCAGAGATAAGTGAGATATGGTCCCTAGTCACTCCCAATAGAAGTGTTCTATGCAATAGTGTAGGTTAATCAGCTGTGCATCACTATGAAAAAGTTCATGAATAATTAGTTTATAAAACAAGAAGATTTACTTTGGCCCACATTTTTTGATGTTCCAGTATTTGGTTGATTGACTTCATCACTTTGGGTTTCTGTTAGGAATACTGAATGGCAGTAATGGGGACTGTGTGGTTGAGTAAACTCATCATCTCATAGCCAGGGAGCAAAGGGGAAAGAGGAAGAGATTAGGGTCCCACAATCCCTTTCCAGTAAACCACCAGTGACTTAAAGACCTCCCACTAGGTTTCCACTCCTAAATGCTCTATCATCTCACAGTAGAACCACCCTGAGGACCAAGCGTTTAGCACATAGTCCATTTTGTGACTTTTATCCAAACCACAGCACAGTAGAATCAGAATAGATATCTGTAGAAATAGTATTGCCTATGATGGAAGTAGGTATGAAGTCTTCAGCTGAGGAGATGCTTGGGTTGACCCTAAAATATGAGTTTACTTGCTAGTTAGAAGAGAGATAATGTATGGAAGTCATTGGAACTGCTGCTCTAAATATTGCTGGCCGTCTGCTCTCTGAGCCAGTGAAGGAGTGCATTCCCATGCCCCCTGACTTGCTTTAGTCAATGAAATATGTACGAGCCAAATGGAAAACTTATAATATGGTTTGCCAAATATGGTTTGCCATGTTTTCTTCCCTTTCCTTTGGCAATCATTCAAGTAACTTGCTGAGTTAAAGTCTTTATCATCTTGAATCATAAAGTGACCACAATAATCAGACTTCTGGCTGTTGTAACTCCCCAGTGATAACTTTTGGCACGTGAGACAAGATTGAGGGTAAACTTGTTTCCGCAACTTTAATTGCTTTCCCTAATTCCTGAAGGCGTCACCAAGGGTAGAGTAGATAGCCCAAGAGAACATCTGATGTTGAGAACTAGGCTCTTGGATCTGGAAAATCCCACAAGTTAATTATGCTTGTCAAATAAAGTATGACTTAGAAAAATGGACACCAGGGCCGTCCTGGTGGCTTATCCATGCTTTATAGAGGAGCTACACTTTTTTCCTGTGAGCAAAGGAAGCATCCAATAGAGTTACGTTTTAGAGAAATCACCCTGGCTACAATGCAGAGAACGGAACTGATGCAGGGAGACTTGTAAGGACCTGTTTTAAGAGTCTTGGTGAAAGGTGAAGGGAGTAGGCTGGTGGAATAGAGAGGGAGAGAAAGAGACATGCTTACAAAGAATTTAACAAGGTAAAATCTGCAGGGCCTGGAGAGTGACTGAGTATGAAGACGAAGCAAGAGAGAGACGTCAGACCTACCTCAAGCCTGTATCCTTCTCATTCATTAAACTAGTTTTTATTCAATAAATGCCTTTGCATTCACCATCTCATTTGATCCCCCAAATTTCCTCTTAGATTGAACAAATATTGTTTAAACTGTATAAATGAAGAAACTGAGAGTCAGAGAGGTGACAGGAAGGTTTGCTTTCAAATTAAAGTGTTAGAACTCAAGTATCCTATGTGCAACCAGTTTCTCTTTGTCTAAAGCACCCAACTTGGGTCACTTAGAAGTTCGAGAAATGGAAGTAGAATATTTGTGGGAGGAAGTTTGCATCAAGCCCAGAGAGGATTGGGATTACTTGGTACTGTGCTTTTTGGCCATAGTTATCCAGCTGATATATCTATGAGAGTAGGGGGATGTATTACACACATAAAAAGCAGTATGTTCCAAAGAAACCCCATATACTAAAGTCCAGATTTATAAGACTCAACTGAGTGATTTTTATTCCATTGTTAAAGGCTCTTTTTTCTTTTTACTTTCTCAAAATATCCCTTGTAGGATTTCTTAAAAGAGCAATCTCAGTCTCCCATAATGCTTTTAAAATGTAATTTATTGTGCATATTTTGTTAGCATTCCACTGCCTGGTAACGCATTCCATGTACATTATGTTGTATTTCCACTCGTAGAATTATGCCAGCTTGAGATGCCATTGGCTTGGTATGTCCAGTTGTTTTCATAGTTGTTTTAAGCTTGACACACTGGATAGCCAATTGTGCAGTTTAAAATATCCTAATTTACCCTAATCAAATACTGGGTAAGTTACCATGTGAAACTTTGTGGGCAGAGAGGATTTGGAGAGAAAGCAGTGGGAAGACCTGGCTTCGGGGCTGTCCTTGCTGTTAAACAACCCAAGGTTTGGCTAGAATCCTCTTCCTTTGAGAATCATTTTCCTCTACTTAAAGGGGAAACAGATAAGAAAATGGTTGACCTTTGCATACAGATACTCCTTGACTTATATCTTGACATGGCAGGTTGAAAATGCGTTTAATACACCAGCCCTACAAAACAGCGTAGCCTACTCTAGTCAAGCATATTCAGAACACTTCTATTAGGCTAGAGTTGGGCAGACTCATCTAACCCACAGCCTATTTTATAATGAAGAATGATCCCTCTCATGTAATTTATATACTGCACTGAACATGAAGACCAGAATGGTTGTGTGGGCGCTCTTTCCTACCACTGTAAAGTCAAAAAATAATAACTCAAACTATCTTAAATTGGAAGACTTCTGCATTTCTCTTTCTGATTATTTGCTTGGTCATTTAATTTTTAAAAATTTAGCTGCTAAAACCATTTCCAAAACATATTGTGCAAAAACTCGAAATGCAAAACAAATAAAAACAAGTAGCTCTTGGCCATCACTTTATCCCCTTGAAGCTGGTAGGAAGCCAGACTATGGGGGAAACTGGGGTTCCTATGTCCCGATTGTCACCCTGGAATGTTGCAGTACTGGTGAGCTTATATACGTTTGAATCTCTAACTTCCGTCAGCCATTTAGGACCTCTGAGAGCTCAGGTGAGCCACATGGTTGGTTGATGTCTCTGTCTTCTCATCTATAAAGCGGAGGCTTTCTCACTATACATAGTGGCTTCTGACAATGAAAGAAAACTGTCACATTGTTCTGAGCACCTGTGGGTACAAAGAGTGAGTGTGTTTAGAGTTCATGTGCGTGTGTGTAAGTATTGGCATTTACTCAGCAATAAATACAAGCTGGGACTAATTAAAACACTTTCCATGTGACTCATTGAATTCTTACAACACCATGGAGGAAGAATTTTTATCTTTCTTCTATATACAGACGAAGGAATTTGGTCTCAGAGACATTAGTAACTTGTTTAAGGTCAAAAGACTGGTACACAATAGACAAGAACCCAGGAAATTTTACTCATATTGACTACAGACCTGGTTTGAAAATCAAATGGACTCTTTCAACAAGTTGAATACTTGACCTCTCACAGTGTACAGTTTTCATCACACTTACTGGTGTTCGTACTCTGTCGTGGGCGGGAGCTATGGCTTGTTTCTAACCATGAGAACATTGCAGAGATGTCCATTATGTAAGATTTTACAGTGTGTCTTGCTAGATGAAACAGCTGTGCTGGAGATCCACCTGACCAAGAGCTACAGGTGGCTGCCAAGAGCTGGGGACAGACTCCAGGGGCCAATGTCATTAAGAAACAGAGGTCTCCGGCTCCATGGCTGCAGAGAGTAGAATATTGACAGTGGTGACTTGAGCTTGGAAGTAAATCTCCCTTAAAAATAAGCCTTGAGCAATGCTGACTTCAGCCTGCCAGACTCCTGACACCCCAAACTAAGGACTGACAAATGTGTGAGTCTCTAAGCCTCTAGGTTTAGAGTAACTTGTTACACAGCACTAGATAACTAATACAGCTAAGCTTGTTGTTCTTATCATAATAAAACTTATTATTTTAAATATCCTACTAGACTAAGTGCACTTATGTACAACAATCAGAATTGCAAATCTTGAGTATAAACAAAAGACCACAGACTCTCAGATGACAAAGGGCTTTTATGAATATCTTAAGTCTGGTCCAGCTTCCCTGGCGCCTCCAACTTTCTCTCATCAAGGCTTTTGGCTTCCTCACAGATGCAGCCAGACTCTTTACAGAACATGGCCCAGCCTGCCAATGCCCCACTGAATGTGCTGTAGCCAAAGCAGAAGGCAGGCTCTGGAGAGTGGGTGCTGCTTCTTCCCTGTTCTATGGACTACATCACTGATAGTTCCAGAGAAGGACTTGCTTCCTGCTCTTAGCCCATGTGTAGGATGAGTTATTGAGGATCCTGGTCATGATGCACATCCAGTATTTCCAGCTACACAGGTAGACTAGGGAAGACCTCAGGACCTAGGCAGGTCCAGGACTCATTCCTGCTATTTCAATTGGAGCTGCTGAGAAAGGGGTGCCTGCTCTTTCTGCATTACTGATGTTCTCCATGACATCTTTATCAGTGTAGGATTTGTCAAGTGTCATGATGTATACAAACCTGGCCCAAAGTTGGTGACAACAGAGAAATGTAGAGTTGAAAAAATAAGAGTGACGGATCCTAAGGTCATGTCCTGGGGCCTGAAGGGGGTCTGGGCATTGACTATTCAGTTACTGAAGTTGACATATTTCCTTTTGTGTTTAAGCCAGTTTGAGAATGGTTTCCATCACTAGCCAGGCGTGTGCCCTGGGACCCACCAGGCCTTGTGGGACAGCAGCTGAGGGCTTGGATGAGGATTAATGCTAAGGGTGGCAATGTCCTATGCAATAATCATGTCTATAAATTCATCTGTGCTTCCTGTACCCCTACAGAGTGCCTCTCTGCTGTATACAAACTTAGAGCCAAGATATGGGAACTTCATCCTCTCTCTGACTTTAGGTGCATTTTTCTACTTTTCTGGCTTACTTTGGACATTCAGAGTTGTACATCCTCTTCTCTGATCTTGTCATGGGGGACTCTGATGCACAAGGAAAGTGGATCTCCACAGGCTGGTGTGGGTGGGAGGTGCTGTGGAAGGCTGATGGACCAGACTCAGAAAGATTTTGGATGCCAGACTTAGGGCTAGGAAGAAGGCACATTCCATGAATTTCTCACATCTTATCCTACTGTGCTCTAATAGCAACCCTGAAGAGTAAATGTCTTAGTCAGCTTTCGCTGCAACAACAAGCAATCTCCAAATATCAGGGATTTATTACAGTAAATTCCAAACCAGTCTACTCAGGATTGCCTCAGGGCTCCTCGAGATTGGATTTAGTAGGTTTGGGGTGGGGGGCTGAAACTTTGCTTTTCTAACAAATTTCCAAGTTGTGTTGATCCTCCTGGTCCATGAATTAAGCCTTGAAAACCACTGCTTTATAGTATTATACATTTGTTTTTCACTTTCAGCTTTAGGCATGAACTGTGGGCTCAGATCCAGGCTGTGGAAGGAGTCCAGGTCTACTCTACTTGTTTTTCACTTGAGGAAACAGGCTACAGGAGCAGCAGCCCCTTGGGTCTGATCTTTTAGAAGTGTGGGTCAGGAACACAAGAGAGCAAGCCTACATATACATGCCTGTCTTCTGATTTAGTTTGTGTCTCCTTCCATTGGACAACAGAGTCATAAATCTAAGGCTAGCATCAATGGGATGGAGAAATGTAGTCTTTGCATAGAGGCAATGAGAGGGAAGAATAAATGTGCTATTTATAAAGTGGATATCATTATTCACATGGAACATGTTGAGAGATGGAAGAGATGTTCTGTTGAAGAAATAGAAGTACTCCCCACTTCCCTCCCCACTAGTCCTGAATAAATTCAACTGTTCAGAAGACCAGCCCAGTTAATCTTTCATAGAAAGGTCTCACCCTCTTCTTCTCTTTCAGCTGGGTGAGGGGAAGACAGTGTCTGTTCTGAGCTTGGGGCTGACAACCTGTAGAGAATTGAGAGTCCAATGTTGGACTTTGCATTTTCTTAGGTGTGTCCTATCTATATCCCTCAGGACTGGATAGGGGCCCTGATTTGTCCTATGCACCAAGCAAGTACTGTGTAAATTTCATTCTTAGCCAAACTGATGATCTCTGTTCCCTCCCTAGAAGTAGAGTCTTGGACATTTTGTCAGCTACATCCAATGAGACTTCAGTGAATTTATTTTTCCCCCCTTGGCATGCTTTGCACTAAATGTTATTTTCTTTCCTGTCAACTACTGTCAAGCACAGAAGCATATGACATCGTAACTGTAGTCATGATGTACCAGGGCCTGTGGACTTTGTTTCTAGTAAATATCACTTGAGAGAAGCGATGAAATACTAGGTCTGTGATTAGATTATAAAATGTCCGTGGCATCTTCCTTGGGTGTCGTGTTGCTCTAACTCAAGTCCCTCAGTCAGCTTGTGCCATGAGGTGACCCAGGAGAAAAGAAAGCCAGGCAACAATCTGTTAAGATACTCAAGTAGCCCACAAAGAAGTCTAGATGTCAAGGGACTGAGATGTGGCAGCAGCCACACGAGTCATCTCCAGTCCAGACTCGAGATGACCTCAGCCCATAGGTGAGAACCCAAGGACAGCATTAAGAAGTACTTTGAAACAGAGCCATCCAGGTAAGCCACTTCTGGACTGACCCACACAAATTATGAGGTAATAAAATCTTGTCATATTTTTAAGCACTGGGTAATTGATTACACAGCTATCAAAACAAATTTGGTGTCTTTGAAAGACTCCACTGGATAAGCCCATAAAATACATATCACTATGATGTAGATATCTGATGAAATTCACTTAATATCCTTGTAGATATGATCATAAAATATGGGATGAATTACAGTACACTTAGCAATGGCACTGTGTAACATTTCATCTCAGAATGGATGGTAAATTAATGTCAGAAAAGAGGTTCAGTTCTGCCTTCTTCGATACTAATCTGAGTTTCCTAGATAAAGACATGAAGGCAAATTGAGCACTTAAAGATGGCACTGTTGAGAATGAGGACTGATTTTCTGCATAATCCCCATAATAAGCTGGAAAAATTGAATGGAACTTTCAACCTTACAAGACATTTTCACTGGCATTGTCTTATTTAATCTCTAAAAATATACATTCTGTTACTATAGATAACAGAGATTGTACTTAGGAGATTAAACCATAGATGATAGATAGACAGACAGTAAGTGTGTGGGAGTCTCAGTTTGGCCCCGTTATCACTAACCCGCACCACACTATGTTTTCGTGTCAGTGGTTCTTAAAAGCAGAATCAGATCAGTGAGATGCTGAGAGTTTGGAAAAAAGTGAATGAAAGGAATTTCTTTCTTTGAAGTGTTTCGTCTTGTAGGATATGCTTTCTAATACGGTAACACTGGATGCTTTTGGCCTTTAAAATTAATTACAATGAATTACAATTAAAAATTCAGTTCCTCAGTTGCTCTAGTGACATTAAGGGGTTTGACAGTCACAAGTGGGCAATGGCTGCTATATTAGATGACACAGAGATACAGATTTCCTACTACTGCTGAAGGTTCCATTGGCAGCATAGCCTAGGACTGAAATGCTGCTCCATATGGTCTAGGTCCAAGCTCACTAAAATGAAAGATTCTCAGCTTCTCATCCCTACAGCACACAAGTCCACACACACACACACACGCACACACACACACACACACACAGAGATGACTCTTGTTCTTTCGATTTTTCTGTTGATCTCTCTCAACACAATTATATCTTACCTGCCTGGTTCTTGAGCTTTTGTGCTACTGAACTGGGAAAACAATTATGGAGTGACAAGCAGGGAGAGGCTGAAGATTAGAAGACAAGAAGAAAATGGAAAGGGGTGGGGTGGAGTTTCAGGAATGACAGATACCAGGCTGGGCAGTGTGACAGCCTTATCCCTAAGTCCATAACTTCACAAAGGGCTTCATCTGGAGCATAATAGACTCTCCAACCCCTCTGCCCTGCTTCCCTCTCCTCTTTCTCTCCTACACTTCCTTTGTCAAGAAGGAGCCATAGGAAGGAGGTTTCCTAGTGGGTGGCTAAAAGCTGTCATCTGTTTATCCCCAGTCCAAGCCAGTCATCCAGGTGAGGATCCTGTCCTTTCTCTCTCTCCTTCCAGGCACTGGATCCATGTGGCCACCCATGGAGAGTCCATATGAGTTACTGACTTTTAGGCTCACTTTGCCAACCCCTACCTGGAATTTGTGTGAAGATCCATGAATATAAACAAAGGGAAGAATCACACATACCTTTAGCAGATATATATATATATATATATATATATATATATATATATATATATTTTTTTTTTTTTTGGTACAGGGGTTCAAACTCACAACCTCACACTTACCAGGCAAGCACTTGAGTCACTGATCTAAATTCCCAGCCCTAGAAGACACATTTTTTAAAAGTCAGCAAAAGTCTAACAAGATATCCAAATATTTGTTAAATAGCATTCTTATCTTTAGAAGTGGGAAAAGTCAAAGGTCACATCTATGTCGTGCTGTTTGTTCTGAATTATCTAAATATTATCAGCATACTCAGGCTGTACAGAGAAGACAGATAAATAAACGCCCCTCTCAGCCTTCTGCAACCTCACAACTCTTACGGGGGAGACAACCGTTACTGTGACAGGCTGGATGCAGTGTTGATTAGTGGTATGAGCAAAATTGCCTGGTGGAAATGCTTGGGTGGGGAGACATGGGGAACTGAGTTAGACACAGCTCAGTTGGAATCTGCTTGAATTACTGAATTATTAGCTTTTTGAGGATCCTTAATAAGATGTCTGGTCTGCTGTACCAGATGTTTTCCTTCCATTCCACGCCTTTCCTGGGAGCAGGCGATCACAGGATCTCCTGGGGAAGGCTGGATCCAGTGATCCTACACTGACCCACTTGTCTGTTTCCCATAAGCATTCAGTGTGCTGAGTCCTATTATTATCCCATTTTTACAGTTGAAAAAATCATCAATGCTTGATGTTTTAAAATGTAAGTTGTACTATTCCTTTGTTATCATTATGGTGCAATGAGACCACAGATCAGAGAGTAATTGCCACTGAAAAGGTAATTTGTTAGTTGCAGCCCCCAAGAGGAATGGAGGACATCATGCAGTTGGTAAGGCATGGGGAAGATTCGAGTTGGTCAGGAAGTGGAGGGAGCTGGAAAAACATTTTATTGAGGCTTTCAAGAAAACTCATGGTCAATCAGACCTAAAACTACCTGGTGGGAATAATTTCATAGGGCCTCACGGGTTAGGGACAGTTTTTGGATACATGGTGCCGGCCCTGGAGTAACTCTGTGAGGGAATAATGCCTGGGTTGAGAACCCAGTGGAGGAGGTGGAGGGGCTGGGCTGTGGGTGGGTTGGCTTCTGTACTTGTTCACTGTCTGGGAACTGGCCAACTATGAGGGAGGGAGACTACCAGTCTCCTCTGGACAGTCACCTCACCTTCTCCTCTGGACTTTCATCCTGTTCACGTTTAGTTACCTGAAATCAGTTGTGATTCAATAATATCAAATGGAAAATCCCACAAATGAAGATTGGTAAGTTTTAAATTATGAACCATTCTGAGTAGTAGAATGAAATTTTGTGCTGTTTTACTCCTTTCCACCCAGAGCAGGAATTATTCTGTTGTCCAAGATGGCTATTAAGTGTCTGTCAGGTGGGTAGCATACAGACCCTGGATACACTGGACAACAGAATAATTCCTGCTCTGGGTGGAAAGGAATAAAACACCCACTGTGATGGGATCACATAGAGTATTTGGATATAGAGTTTGCTTGTACCTGTAGTTTCACACATTCACTTAGGGTCTTACACTGTATCCCCCATAGATATGGTGGGCTACTGATGATCCCCATGTCAAATCATCAGGATAAAAGACAAACTTTATACACTTGGAAGTTCCATCCATCCATGCTGGACAATCTGCTGAGCAACCTTCTAGGTACCTTTCCAGAAATCGGAGGTAGTTGAATAAATGAGAGAAAAAACAATCTCTGTCCTAAAGCATTCCCAGTCAAGTAAGGAAGCAGACATGTAAAATTTGCGTAATGTGATGTCGGTGGCCCCAATCTGAAGACAAGTGCAGAGCACTCTTTGATGTAGGGAGTAGGGATGCAACTAAAAGGGACAGGATCCAGATATGGATGGGAGTCAGAATTTCTATAAACACTGCACATACATTCAAGGAAGATGAACAGAGCAGGGTAATTAGAGAAGCATTATCAGGTTCCCTTGGGAGAAAGAATGTAGGCCAATTGAGTTATAAAACATGACGTGGGGAGAAGAGGGTGACCAAGTCCCAGCTGCTGTGGGATTTAACCACAGTAGAATCTTCATAGGCAGTCAATGTTTCTCGAACAATTTCCACATGCTACTGGTCATTATGTGATGACAATAGCTCATTTCTTCCAGTAATGGAGACAGTATTTTCTCATCCTATAGCTCAGGAAGAGAAACTGAGGCAGAGGTAGCCAAGATCGTACATTGTGGAGGGGCTGGGTTCAAAGCTGAAGCTGAAGGTATGACTCCAATACCCTTACTCTTGACTGCTGCAAAGTGGCTTATCAGGATCTCACTGTTTAGAGGTTCACATTCTAGTGCACTCTAGAGTGTACCTCTGTGAAGATACTGGAGGTGGTGAGTGGTTAGAGATTTCACTGGTTCTGAGGAGAAATAAGAGAAGAGAAAAGCTGATGATTTTTTGCAGTGAAATTGACTGATCTGGAGATAAGATAAACTGGGTAAGCTGTAGGAAGAGTCCCAAGGGACAGCCTGTTTGGGTAGCTGTGAAATTCCAGTGATCTTGTATGGAGGGCAGAATTGCTAGAGAAGTGGGTTTAGAGGAGACTGGCAGGTCACAGGACTTGCCTAAGAAGTCAGAGTTGCCCATACGGGGTGGAGGCTCATCCTGACCAGTTCCCCTTTCTGGTTCTGCCATATTCTCACAGAGCCTTTAGATGTGCACCTGTGTTGATTATCTTTCCCACCACCAGTGGGACAAAATACC
Source organism: Dasyprocta punctata (assembly GCA_004363535.1). Taxonomy (NCBI): domain Eukaryota; kingdom Metazoa; phylum Chordata; class Mammalia; order Rodentia; family Dasyproctidae; genus Dasyprocta; species Dasyprocta punctata. Next base: position 13,689 of record RJWM01027809.1, on the reverse strand, counting down.
TCATACTTCAATTTAAGGGAAGTGAGGCTTAACTTTGGCTCAAGGTTTAGAGGTTTCAGTCCCTGGTTGACTAATTCCAAGGCAAGAACATCATGGAAGATGGGTGTGACAGGACTAAGCTGCCAACCTCACAGCAGTTAGAAACAGAGGGAGTTAGAAGAGCTAGTGCACATGGCATATCCTCCAAAGGCATACCTGCCCCTGTGACCTGTCTTTTCCAACTAGACCCCTTCTTAACAGCTATAAACTCAACAATGAATTGAGAAACTTGTGAGTATAGTGCCCCGTGATAGAATCGACTTCTGAAAACCTCACCTTTGGACATGTGAGTCTTTTGGGAGACATTTTAGATCTAAATCAAAACAGTGCCTGTTGGTATGCAGTGGACCAAAACCTCATTTCCTATGTGAATGGAGGAACACCAGGTTGAAAGCAAAGTGCTTTGCACACTTCCTGCAGGTGCGAACATGGATTTGGTCATAATTCTCTTTCCTGTTTCATTTCTAAGCTGCTTGATCACTCCATGCACCTCATTCCCTGATGTGTCTCTACCGCACCCCTGGCTGTAGAAGGTGGTAGGTACTATGGTGATAGTATGGTAGTATTATTTTTCCCAGTAAAATGCCTTCCTCGTTGGAGGCTGACAGTGTGTGCCTTCATGTGAGTTCTGTAGGCTCTCATAAGGTTTGTTTGTATTGGCCCTGATGTTTTCCTAAAGCGCTAAGAAAAAGGATCCTTTAGATTGTAGCTAATATGAACTAATTTGTGTGACTCCTTATACTGCCTTTAAAATTTCTACTGCCTGTGTTGGTGAAACCAGTTCATAAACTCATGCCATAGAAAGGAACCCAAGAAGACTTGCTCGGGTGGGAGCATGGGGCACCGTGTCAGTGTCTTTCACTGCTTCTGAGCCCCTACCATATGTAGAATCAAATACAGAGCATGGAAAGTGGAAAGATGGATAAAACGTCATCGTTACCTTCAATGAAGGTAGGCTAGTGGATGAGGCAGAAGTACATCTGCATTAGCCCAGTGTAGAAAATGCCCCATGGCTAGAAGAACCCTCAACAGAGGCTAGTTGGGATCTACTTTGAGTGAGGATTTGAGGATAATTTTGGTTTGGCAGTCTCCATAAAGCTGGAGCCATTTGAGTGGAACCCAGAAGGAACAGAGTCTACCATGCAGAGGTGACATGGGAACTTTTGAGAAAGAGATATCCTTTCAACTTAGTAGTTTCTCAGGGTGAAATGTCTATGGCTCATTCCAGGTGGAATAAATCCTTGTGAGAAAGTTGCACCTTTGGCACTAAGAAGTGGAAAATCAGAGTTAAAAAAGCTTAGGCGTGGGTCTATGTTTTTTAATAAGGGACCTCTCTCCTAAAGGTCATTTGTCCTAAGAGAAGCATGGGAGGTTTGCATTTGACTGCATACAGACAGTTGGCCACAGATAGAATGAAAAGATAACAATAATGGAGGCAGCAGCTCTCATTGTCTGCAGGTCAAAGAACTTGATGTGCGCTGACCTGTACTGCAGAAGGACTTCTTTGGAGGCCTTAACCTGGCAGGTGGATTGTCAAGACACCTCTCTGCCTCAGGTTTTTGGAAAAGTTTGAGATCAGGCTTACTTCCAGATGCTGTTCAGCTAGTCATTCTCCAACCATGTTAATGGTTCTGTGCCAGGAGCATCCGTGTGGATTCTCTCCAGTAAGTCACGTGACACTGGGAACTGGCATCATGACTTCCTGTTGAGAAGAGGAAGTTGAGGCTCAGAGAACAAATGTGGAAAATAAAGAAGTGTGGAATGACTAGGCCTTTTGACTTGAGGTTTTATATTTGTTTTTTCATAGGTACACTACCTGATAATTCCTCCCTTCCTCCTCTCTCCCACAACCTCTTTATTCTTTCCTTCTTTACTTTTCCATTCTTTTCCTTTCCTCCCCTTCCCTCTCCTCTCCTCACTTCTCTTCTCTCTCTCAGCTCTTTCTTTCTTTTTTTTTCTTTCTTTCCCTCCATCCCATCCTCTCTTTAATTTTCCATTCGTGATCTGTCACCTTCACTAAAAACATGAGCCTGCACTTCAGTGTCTTGGAAACTTCTAAGACCTCAGACGAGTTTATTAACTGTTTTCTGGTCAACTTCTCTATGCCTGGCACCTTGCAATCCCTGGGAAATTCTGTGATGGTTAAAGTATGGTTCCTGTCCTAAAGATCTCTGTCCCATGTAAGAAACAGATGTACAAACCCAATATTGCAGTTTGCTGAGCTAAATGCTAGAAACGAACTGTGCAATACCCTCTCAGGACCTCATTTTCCCACCTTGTGAAATAGATGATTTATTTATCCATTTACTTCCAGTTCTTACTCCCCTGTGCACTGCGCTTTCAAAATGAAAAGTCAGAACAAGATGTACTGGGTCTGCCAGCCTGTGTTGACGCTCAGAGAGAGGGCTTGCTTTCTGCATGGGCTGCCTTCCAGAATTCCTTATTAAATAAGGGAGAAAACTGAAAATTTTGTATTTTAAGGCCTAATGTCCTATGAAATAATAATAGACCCTGCACAAAAATTTCATCTGAAATTATGGAGATCTCTATCCTGATGTATCAAAGGATGCTTCCCATTTGTGCTCAGTGTCTTACAAGATTGAATAATAAATAATTTTGAAAGTGGTTGTAAATATTTATATGAGGCAGTGAAAATTTGATTCACTCATAAAGAGTTTAAGGAAGAGAAAATTAAAAGGCATTGACATGCATGGGAAAGAAATAAAATATACATTAAGGAAATCAAATGAAAGGTTAATAGTTGTTGTTTCTGAAAGTGAGAATTGTATGTAATTTTTTCCCAATATTTTTGTGTGCCTCCCAAAAATTCTGTCATGAGTATGTGTTGGTAATATTTTTAAAAGGTAAACACTACCTATAAAAATACTCTTGGTGACATGAAAATTGAATTCTGTTGGGATTGGTGGGTTTCTATCTGCCTCGAGCACCCCTGAGGGGATTTGGAATTGCATAGTGTGGAGTGTTTTTGTTTTCAAAAGAAAAACTAAATTTGAAATAACCTTATGCGTTGGATTCCTAAAAAGATGAATATGCTTCAGCAGTGCAAGGTGAGTTGTGGGTGCTAACAAACCAGCTTTCCACACAGGAATCCTGCAGACGACCTAAAAGCCCACCTGCAGCTGTAAGATTTCGTGGGTGTAATAGCTGGGATCTCACACAGTATATCCCCCCACAAGGCTCATTGCATTGAAGGCTTGGGTGCTGAAGGACTTTGGAGGTGGTGATTGGGTCATAAGTATGACTTTGATAGTGGAGTAGTCCATTGATGAGGTGATAACTTGATGGGATGTAGGAAGGTGTAGAAATAGCTCTTCCATTTGCGAACGAAAAAGCAAAATCTGGAGAGAATCATTTGCCTTTCTGCCCTGCTCTTCTGACTTGTAACAGTGACATTCTGCCCCTGTGCCCACAGCAGCTGCTCTGAGTTACAAAGTAGCAGGACGAGGAGGAAAGCCCGCACACTCCCAGCAGGGCATCGAAGGGACGGAGTGGGGGTGGAGGTATCCTCGCCGGTATCACCGGTCACTTACAGTGGTCCTCGTCTACCTATCCCTAGGCTTCTTGGGTGGGAAGATACATTAATCCTGCTTTCTTTATCTCTGTGGTCAGATCTCTGTCACAGGAAGCAAGTGTCATATATAATTGATACATGATGATAGGGGACGCTCAATGATCAGGTAGAAATACAGAAAGGGCAGTCGGAAGACATTGGTGCTGAATTCAGCCCAAAGCCCTGGAGCAAGAGGCCATATTCATGGTGTTTCTGGACCTCAAGAAGTTCAGGGAGGAAAGTGAATTGCTGAAGAACACACAGCTGAACACTGGCAACAACAGTTTATTTTCCTTACATCCTCCTACAAAGTCCCTTACAAACACATTGCTGGACATATAGGACTTTGTTGTCTAATTAATAACTGCAGAAATAAAAATAAAATTGCTGGATGGGGAAGTTGCCTTCCTTTTTCTCCAGGTGGCCATGATGTAATGTAATACTTACCAAGACACTTTTTGAAAATGCAATATCTATTCCCTTTCTCCCCTGCTTAGCAGAACGAAAATGTTATTTGAGGAAATGGATCAACAAGGCTGATGGTTGACATGACAAGGGAGTCCAGGCCAGTGCACTGTACTAATTGGTTATAGGAAATGAATAACTACAGAGAGTGTACTTGGCTGAGAGGAAGAAGCCCCTGGATCTGAGACAGCTCTTTTACTATCTGGGTGATTTTTCTGTGGTGTTTATATGATAACGGAGATGACAAAGATGATGCTATTTAATCTTACATGTTTGTTGTTTTGTGAACTAATTGAAAAGAGAAAAATAACCCTAAGACACTGCTAGAATATACTCATTATGGAAATAAATATTTACTATTAATATTATGGTTATAGAAGCTCTCAAACAAGAAGAAATCAAAAATATTTTCAAGAGCAGTTGGGTGTCTTTGAGAGCTTTGCACCTGGAGCATGAACAAGTGCTGCTAGGTAGATGGTTCTGGGACTTGGGAAAATTCCCGTCTGCCAAGCAAGCTTCACATTCTGTCCACCCTTACTCCTGTGAGCACCAACCCCCCTAATTTTAGATGTTGCTCAGGAGTTGTCCTGGTATGGTCCAAAGAAAGATTTTTCTTTAGGGACAGGTGGAGAATTGTGATTCTCAAGAGGTCTAGGGAGACAGAAGATATTTTATCATCAGTAGTGAAATAGGTTGACCTTTTTTCAAATAAACTACTCTCATCCCATTCCTGATTTGGGAGGCTACTGCTAATAAGGAAACACTATCAATGTCATGAGGGCAGAAGCCACATCTTCATTTTCAGTAGTGTCTAGCATAGAGCCAAACTAAATAAATATTACAGGAAGAAGGAAAGGTGAAAGGAAGGAAAGAAGGAAGGAAGCAAGTGGGGAGGGAGGGGGTCAGATGGGGGAGGAAGGGAGCATTCTTTGAGGTTGACAAAAGTTGAGATGGGAAAGAAGCCATTGGGTCAAGCAAAGATTGGGTGTTGAACCATAGGTTTCCCATCCTGCCTGTTAGTGTTCTGTGGGGAAAGTCAACAGAAATCCTGTGGCTAGAGAGACTTTGTTGGGGATTTGGAAAGTTAGCAAGAGTGAGCCATGAGTGTGCAGTTCCTCAGGTTGAGTCCTTTGGGAAGGTGAGAGTGGGAATCTCTTCCTGGGTTGGAAGATCTATGTGCAGAAAGGAAATGGATGAGCACTGAACGACTTGCTGGAATATCTTCATTTCCATTGGATATGTTGGCCAGAGAACAGCAGTGCCCATGTGGTGTGTCTGGCCAAAGCAAGGCAAGAGAGGTCTCTGAGTCTCCTATGGTCTGCTGTAGCATAAGAAGGTGAGCGGGCGACACCAGCCTACCTTAAATCACTGACCTCTGGTAGGTGCCAGTTGGGGGTTTGTTTCTCAGCAGGTGCCAGGAAAATGGAAAAGGACTTTGCTAAACAGCATATAAAAGAAGATCCATCTATCACAGAGGGCTCATAATAGGACCTGGAGATCTCAAAACTGGGGTGTGGGGTAAACTTCCCACCATTGCCAGGGTGTCATTGTATAAACCTATAAGGCTTAGCAGTGGGGGACTGGGAATCACAGTGTCATGGTAAACTAGTCATCCAAAATGAAAAAAAAATATAGAATTTGGCAGTTTTCAGAATGTCAATGTCAATTCCAGCTTGAAAAATTCCTGAAAATTTAACAATCAGCCTATATGGGTTACATGAGGTGGTTCAAACTCACCATGAGTAGGAGGTAATTCCTGAATGTAACTGGGCTTTTTAGATCTGAGAGATTTCAGGAGATACTAAACTTTCTGCACCAGGTAGAGTGGTGGTTAGGATTGAAGAGTTAAACAACAGGAAAAGAATAGCAAAAGAAGCTATATAGAACTAAAATAAGGAAGTCTAGAGAAGCTGAAAAATTAGACCTTGTTGGGACTAAATTCTATTAAAGACAATTATATCCTGACATTGTAATAAAGGTAATTATAACCACTAAAGACTTGGAACTGTTCGAAAAGAAACAACCTTGGGGAGAGATGGTGTCTCTCTCCAGAGTAACATGTTGGCTGATTTTGTGACTATTATAAAAATTTGGGTTCCCTAAGTCTGTGGCTGCTCTACTGCAATAAAGCCACTGTGCGATCAGACATTGTGGTCATCTTCACTCTGCAGGAATCCAGGCTTTTGGCATGGATACCAAAATGTTGATAGTTTTGACCATTAACACCTGGATGGCAAGCCTTCCTCTGTTCCTGATGTGTGGGGTGTGTGCCCCTGCATCCTCCAGAAAACTGTGCCGAGCCAACAGATCAGCCTGAAAAGAGGTACAGCTGAAGAACTATCATAGTTCTTGACACTCATATGTCCAGATCATGACTAAGTGCCACCAAGAGGGTATTAGAAGAGAATAGAACACAACTAACCACTAGTCAGAGTGTGTGAAACAAGAACTTTCCTGTCATTTCCCAGTCTTCCGAGAGAGGAAGGTGAGGATCAGAAGAACAAAGGCCTTGGTGTGTTCTGAGGATAGGGAATGGCAGGAATGGGTTTGACCAAAGTCCTTCTGGCTCTAGTGTTCACAATATATACCCTTCGGCAGGTAGAGGGTAAATCTGAAACACTCATCCTTCACGGCCGCAGTGGGGCTGAAGAATGTGGTGGAAGCTGCCTGGGCTTCGAACTCTTTGGATATGGGATACAGTCCTAGCTCACCACAGTGACGCTGCTCAACCTGCTTGAGCTGTCTGAGCCTCCTCTCTTATTTGCAAAATGAAATGTGAACAGGGCTCGCCTTGATGAACAGTCAGCTGTAAGGCTTAATGAGAATGAAGTGAAAACACTTCCTAGAAAGGTACCTACAAGAAGCTGGAGCTACTTGTAACTCCTCTGCTAATGAGGCATTCTTCTCGGCTGGCAATCACGACCTTGGACTACCACGCTGAGGAACAGATCTGGACACTGAATACCACCCAGTGTGGTAGAAAATGAGAGGACTGAAGCTTAGTCCTCATAGGGGTCAGAGTCTTTCAGATTCACCCTGCATGTTAGTTCCCCTGTCTGGGAAGGACATCTCTCCCTGATTGGTCAGGCCTTGGCTCCTCCAATCCCCTGCCGTTATTACTAACTGTACCCACTTGCCTGCGCTGTCCCTTCCCATAACTACCAACAGGACCGATTACCTCTCTCAGGAACCAGTTGTTCCCCAATTTTATCTCTGAAGTACTAGCTCGGAGAATTCAGGGACACCTGTTGAAGTTTGTGCGTCACAGTGCCTAGCACAGGCCTGGCACAGAATGAGGCATGATATAGGTTTGTAGAAAGGTTGCACATGAGGGCACACATACGGCAGGCTTCAGGCCTGCGCAAAAGGTAAGAGTAGAAGGAGGGGCAATCAGGAAGGAAGGACAAGCTGGAGATTAGAGAAGGCACAGAGGCATGACTGGGGCTCATATGGCCTGGCTGTGGGGCTAAAGGTTGTGCTGAAGCAGGGCCCCAGATGAAATGGCAGGTCCAACATGGATGGTGCCATCATTATAAGCCTTTTGCTGCCTTGTTGAAAAGCCCTTTAACATTAATTCAAGCTGCGAGTGATGCCTGTGGGCTGTAGCCTGGGAACTAGTGAAGAAATGGGGAAGTGGAAACATCAGTTTGAGCAGAAATTGGTAGGTGGACTGAGGGAACTTGCTTAGGGCGAGATGTAGTTTTGGTGGGGTACCGAGTCATGAGTGCAAAAGGTCAGGGAAACTTCTCAGAAGAACACCTGAGCTGAGTCTTGAGAGTGTGTTCACACCCTCTTCATGTAGAGGCAGTGACCTGAATTCAAACTTGCTCAGGACTCAGAACCAGCCAGCTCAGTGCTCGCCACTGTGCTCACCCTGCTATACCCATCTGGCCAGCCAAGGCTCATTTTGCTTAGTCTGAGTCATGTGGGAAGGCAACACTGGTTTTCCAGCTTTGAGTGAGCATCATAGGAGGTTAGGGTACATATTTTTGAGTGGGTAGGAGCTGGCCCAAACATAATTGTACCTGTAGGAAATTTCGCATTCTTATTTGCTAAACCCAAAGAATACAAGTACTTGTGCAGTTTTCATAAGAAATGAGCCAGTGCATTGGAGTTGCTATCACTGTCACAGTTATGATTTTGGTTTAATTATGTCTTTACAGTTCCTGCATTCACACTTGAGGCAGGTAGTGGCAGTGTCTTTAGATGTGCCGGCCCTGTTTGACATGACTTGAAGGATTTGGCTTCCCAGTTTGCATAGCATAAATAGAGTTGATGAAGCCCTTTCTCTGTGGTTTTTGCATGAACCCATCAACTTGGCCATCCTGGTCAGCTCCAACAGGATAGAGTGGTTTATCTCCAGGTGATTCTGAGTCCGCAGTGCTGCAGCTGGTGGTTATCAGTGGACATTGGTGTTTCCTCCTCGAACAGGAAGCTTGAGGCAGGACCAGGCCTGGTCTGTTAGCAGATTTGTTTACGTGGCATATTGTATTTCCTGTTTCATTAATCACCCCCACTGCACCCAGCAGCTTCTGTTGGGTGCTGGCTCTCACCAGAGCTCAGAGAACCTGTGGCCTAGAGCCAGAGGAAGAGGACTGGGGAACTGAGGAGGCTGGAGGGCTTTTCCAATTCAGGGACCCTGCAGTGGGAGAACTGGCTCTGGGAACCGGGTGAGCAGTGCTAGCAAGCTGTGATCTCTTCCCACACACTTTACTGGAAACAGGGTTGTCACCATCTGAATGTGAACCTGGGCATATTTGTTTTCTTCCCTGAGTCACATTATTTTTATCTACAGAACATAGCTTCTTCCAAGGTTGATGTGTTTTGTGTGGTCGCAAATAAGGCATGAGTGCAGTTCTGTAACTACAATCTAAATGCAGTGGGGTAGATGGAGAGAAAGGATTGCAGCCACCTAAGTGTCTGTGTCCTCTCCAAAATTCTTCTTGAAACTTAATTTCCAAAGTGTCAGTAGTAGGAAGGGTGGCTTTTAGAAGGTGCTTGAGTGAAGGGGGCTAGGTTCCTCTATTATAAGTCTTGACAGAGGGATTCCAAACTTCTGCCTTCTGCCAGTTGAGGATATAGGCTTTCTTCCCACTGGAGGCCCAACATTTGAGGTGACATCTTGGAAGACACTGGCCCTCACCATGCAAAGAATCATGTTGGTGCCTTGACATTGGATTCACTGGCATTCACTGAAAAATAAACATTCGTCCTTCATAAACTACCCAGTTTGTGGTATTCTGTTATGGCAGGACAAATAAATGAGATGGGAAGTAGGCTCCTTTTGCCCCACCACAGCCACCTGAATCTGTCTTGAAATGAAAAGCACAGTGCAATAATTGTTTATGCCTCCATTCATCTATCTGAAAAACGGGACGAGTCTACCTGCTTCCAAAATTGCTGTGGGAGTCTGAGATGATAGTGTGTAAAATCCCTCTAGCATGCTCCCTGGCTTCTGAAAGACATTCAGTTCCCTGAGTTCCAGTTTCCTTCATTTGTTGAAGGGTGAGGTTGAATGATAAATTTAGAATTAAAAAAAAAAAAACACTTTTTCATGCATCTGATGTTAACAGATTGGTAAGGTCTACAGAAGCTCCAATGGCAGATGCCAAGATTCCCGTTGCTCTGATTTAAAATGAGTGTAAGGATGCTGTGAACAGCAGGTGCACTTCTGGTGTGATTCCCAGAATGCAGTACTCTTATGCTCAGTGTGCTACCATATTCCTCATAAAGGTGGCATAGCTGTGTGTGTGTGTGTGTGTGTGTGTGTTTTGTGGTACTGGGAATTAAACCTGGGGCCTTGCACACACTAAACATGTGCTGTATTACTGAGTTGCACCCCCAGCCATGAGTTGGGGTTTTGATCATCCTATCTTATGAGTAAGGAGACTGAGATGTGGAGGAGACATGTCTTGCTCACGTTCACACCTTTAGGAAGTAACAAATCCAAGATCTTGTCTTTGGATCCTGGGCCCTGAACACAGCTCTAAATTGTCTCTGGCAGCTGGGCAGGAAGTAGCATCCTCATTCCCCCATGGGGAGCTGCTTCAGCTTGAGAACCCTGAGGACCAGGCTAGCACACCAGTCTGCAAGTTGAGAGTGAGCGTCTGGTTACTGGAGACTTTGTGGGGGCTGTAGGTCTTAAAGAGATCTGCTTCGCCTTCTCTGCATTGGTGAATCTTCTTTAAAGTGAAGTGACTGTAGTCTGAACTCCTCTTCTGCTTCACGTTCTCAGTACTTCTGTTCCACTTGATAAAAGCCATTCATGTTCCTCAACCTGAATTTAGCTTCTGGGGTACTGAACACAGGGAGGAACTCTGTAGGGGCCAAATGTAGGTGCTGCCCCGAAGTATAATGGAGGTGGCAGTACTTTACTTCTTACAAGCATCCAATACAGGCAAGGTCAAGTCTCAGTCCCCTCTCTCCCTTTCTCTTTTTAATTTTTTAATTATCTATGTATTCATTCATTTTTCTATCCATCCATCATTTCCCCCCATCCACCCTTCCTTCTATCTGTCCTTGCTTTTATTCACCCATCCTTCTACCCACCCATCCACTCATCCATTCAACCCTCCTTTCTTCTATCCACTCATCTAGTATCCATCCCCCTTAAAATTTGATATTAAGAATGAGAAGATCCATCCATCATCCATCTTCCTTAAAATTTGATATTAAGAATGAGAAGGTCAATAAAGTCTGAATTAATACACTTACTTAAATTTTAAAGTAAATTCAGATTTCTCTGTTAGATATTAATTTGGATTGATGGGAACAATGGGCAGATATTTTTCATAAATGAAGTGAGTTAAACCTGAAATCGAAGGTTTTAACAAAGAAAAGTGAATATACTGACTCATTGCTCCAGAACTGTAGTGTCCAATATGGTTCCACAACCGTGTGATAATGTGAAATGTGGCTGGTCCCACCTGGGACCTGTTGTAGCTGTGAAACTTACACTTGGTTTCAAGGAGTTAGTATGATAAAAAGAATGTGAAGTATCTCCATAACATTTTTACATTGACTACACATAGAAATGATCACATTTTTATTATGTTGAATGAAATAAAATATAATATTAACATTCATTGCATCCATTCCTCTTTTATTCTTTTAATTCTGGCTACTAGAAAATTTTAAACTACATATGATTTTCCCAATATATTTCTGTTGAATGGTGCTGCTTTAGAAAATACATCTCTTGGAATCATATTAATGAAAAATAAAATGTTTAGATCTGTATTTAAAATGTCACAGTGGTACTGACTTTAAAAAAATCTTTCAGAACACACATAAGCAAAGATTCTGTTTGTTAAAGGTGGGGAAACTTTTGCCCAGAAAACAGCATGACTTGCCCAATTGTGTAGCATTTGAGAATTCTATAACGGACACAGAAGGTTCATGTGTGACCTACTGACTCTTGACAAATAGGAGATACTGGCCTTAACCAAATTTCCACAAAGATAAGGTGAAAGCTCTCCTCTAGCATTCGCCAGCTGTGCAGAAACAGTCTGCCATTTGGCCTCACCCTTCGGTCTAGCTCTGGCCAGACAGGCAAGAGAGTGGGACTGGGGAAAGAACACGGGATAAGATGCAAGAGGGTGGGTATGGCCCCCATTACAACTCGCCTCCCCTGCGAGTCGCAACTCCGTGGTTTGTGAAAGGATAACATTAAACTGCACTGATCTGTGTTGTCCCTGCTATGGTCCAAATGTTTCTGTCACCCTACAATTCATATGATAAAATCATAACCTGCAAGTTGATTGTATTCAGGAAATGGGGTTTTGGGGTGGTGATTAACTCTTGAGGGTTGAGCCATCATGCCTGAGGTTTATAAAAGAGGCCCCCATGAGACCTCTTGTCCCTTTTGCTACCTGACTTCACAGTTTCCTAATCTAGGATACTGCAATAAACACTGAGTCTTTCAGTGTCTTGATTATGGGCTCCAGAACTATGAAAAATAAATTTCTGATTTTTATAAGTCATCTCATAACTTTTATAGCAGCCTAGATGGACTAAAACAATTCTTAGGTGACATTTTCCAGCTGTGACATTCTATGTCTTGTTGTCTCATCTGTGTCATGAGCATAATACTTTCTCCAACCTCCAGAAGCTAAGGGGACAATTGATTTAGTTGACACATCACTTTTAGCACAGAATGCGACACGTGTTGTTACTATATGTTTGTAACTATTAACATATTGCTGAGGTCATCTCAAGTCCGTGAAGGACAATTGTCCATTTCACAGATAGCGATGTGCTCAGCCTGAGAGACATGAAGTCCACGCGTCACATCCATGCCCAGACTGGTCAGGATGTCACGCTAGTACTCCGCTCTCATGAGTTCTTTTATTTATTTATTATAGTAAAGTATACGAAACATACAATTGGTTATTTCAGCCAACAACCACAAACTTAGCAGTTTAAAACAACAGAAGCTTAGTGTGGAGGGTGGAAGGTGAGAATCAAGGTTCTGGCAGGGTCCTGCTCCTGCTGTGTGTCTAGGAGAGCACCCTTCCTTGATTCCTGCACTTTTGCTGGCTCCTGGTATTCGCTGGTTAATGGTTATGCCACTCCAATCTCTACTTCTGTCCTCATGTGTTACTGTTTGATCTTCTTGGCCCCTTGAAAAGATGTTTATGTTTGATTTAAGGCCAAACCAAACCCAGTACAACCTCGTCACCATTCTTGCTTTAATTATATCTACATGTAAGCACCCTATTTCCAAATAAGGTTATATTCTAAAGCTCCAGGTGGACATGAGCCTGACTTGGGGGAACACTTTTCAACCCACTATTCCCTCCCTTTCTTTCTTGCAGTTTTGCTCATCTGATACAATGCCTGTCTATTTGTTTGCTTCCTGACTCCCACCCCAGGGATGTAAGCTCTGTCACTGAGATTTGAGTGTGTTGTGACTGCTGTGACAGCCTTCAGGGGTCTGGCACACAACTGGGGCTTTGTCACCATGGGTGGGCTGGAAGACAGAGGCAGCACCTCTCAGCTGCTGCCTTTTCCCAGAAATGTCACTGAGCCGAGGACTCCTCAGCCCCTACAGCTGGAGTGCCTTGCTCTGGGGCACTGTCCCTGGAAAATCCCAGTAGTGGAAATTCTTCGGGGCCATTTAACAGCTGGCCCTGCCAGCAGGCAGAATCCTAGAAGCTTCTCTTGCACAGCAGTTTTTAAAATGAATTACCTCCTCTATGTGTGTTTGCTCTGATTACAGAGGGAAGCGTAGCATGGAGTTGATTGGTTGGCCACATGAGTGATTATTAATGGCTTCTTGGCTGTACTGCAGGATTAGTTTGGCATTATATTTTAAGAATTTAAAAAGCTAATCAAATAAGTAACGTAATGTATACTTGTATACTCACTAAAAAGAAAAAGACAAAAGCCTAACAATAAAATACAGGGGAATAAAAGCATTTGTAATCCCACACTTCATGGACAACCATCTTTGGCTTATCCTCCATCAAACTATTTGCTATGCAGCATGAATTTTGTTTAGATTGTACCCCATATTCAATTTGAAATCATACTCCTCTTCCCTCAAAATTAGTCACTGAGCATTTTCCACATCATTAATGACTACTAATACTTCCATTTGAGCAGTGCTTACA